>JBBMEG010072446.1:0-12887 GCA_037832605.1 Cyclanthera cordifolia | reverse complement strand
TCTTTGCAATTAAAATCAATTTGGGATGAAAATGTAATAATTATTTCCTACTTGAATATCCATGTTAAATTCCCTTTGTAAAATACTGATTTATTCTTAAATTTTTTCAAATATGATATATATAATTCCTCCCCACAAAAAAATCAAAATTCAAACAGCGGGAACACTTTTACTTTCCACCACCACCTGAAGCGCGTTGAAAGTTGTTTGTTGGGAACGTTATCAGAAATAATAAAAATAACCCAAATTCCACCTCATCACAATGTTCAATAATTATTATTTTTTCTTCCAATTTTTGCTTTTAAGAACATAATTTGGTTATGGTGGAAAAAAAAAAACCAAGGAAAGAGACTAATTAAAAAATAAAAATTATTGATGTGATTGAAGTTGGTAGGCCAAATAATGAAAATAGATCATGATCTTCCACCGTGTCAAACATGTCCTTATTTCATTTTAATTTTTTAAAATTTTAAATTTAATTTTATTAAATTTAAAAATGTGGTTATTGCTTAAATTAAAAGTTGAAAAGTTGAATTGTTTTTGTTTCTGCAATTTTTCCAATAAAGAAATAGGAACAAAATAATATTTACTTATTTGTTCCTATGGAACTATTTTAAAATAAATAATAATTAAAGGTTAAAATAATTAATTTATCCATCCTTCTTGGCTGCTTCCTGCTTGGCACAGCACTCCCACCCTTCAGTTTTTCCCCTCAATAAATATAATCCCAATCCACCGTTCTCCATCACCAAATCCCATTTCTCCGTTTTACACTTCTTCATTCAAAAAAGAAAAAGAAAAAGAAAAAGAAATGGCTTCTCCATATGCAGCAACGTTTCAAATCCTGTTTTTAATTTGTTTGTTTCAAATCTCCATCGCATCAAGGCTGCTGAATGAGTTCGTTCCTGACCAAACCCAGTCGCTAAAATACCACAACGGCGCTCTTCTCTCCGGAAAAATCAGCGTCAACCTCATTTGGTATGGCAAATTCAAGCCTTCCCAGAAAGCAATCGTCTCCGATTTCATCAGCTCCCTCTCTAACTCTCCTCCGCAACTCCCCCAGCCTTCTGTCTCCACTTGGTGGAAGATGACAGACAAGTATTATGAACTTCCTTCCAAGAAATCTTCGCCCCTGTTTCTCAATCTCGGCCGGCAGGTGGCGGATCAGAGTTACTCGCTCGGAAAATCTCTCACCAACAACCAAATTGTTCAATTGGCTTCAAAGGGTTCCCACAAAAACGCCATTAATGTCGTTTTGACGGCGGCTGATGTTGCTGTGGAGGGGTTCTGTATGAGCCGCTGCGGCACTCACGGCTCTGCCTCCGCCGGAGTGAAAGGGAAGACTTACAACTTTGCTTACATTTGGGTTGGGAATTCGGAGATCCAATGTCCAGGACAGTGCGCTTGGCCGTTCCATCAGCCGATTTATGGACCGCAATCCACTCCCCTGGCTGCGCCCAACGGCGATGTGGGAATGGATGGAGTGATTATAAACCTTGCAAGTCTGTTGGCCGGAACCGCCACGAACCCGTTCGGAAATGGGTACTATCAGGGTCCGGCGGAGGCGCCGTTGGAGGCTGCCTCCGCCTGTACTGGCGTCTACGGAAAAGGGGCCTATCCTGGTTACGCCGGCGACTTGCTGACGGACTCTACCACCGGCGGGAGCTTCAATGCGAACGGCGGTAACGGAAGAAAGTACTTGCTTCCGGCTTTGATTGATCCTTCTACTTCAACTTGTTCAACTTTGGTTTGAGAATTATGAGAGAGTATTAGAAATATTAGGGAACAGCTCTTGTGTATTAAATATGAAATTCATTTATTTATTCATTTGTTTTAGGCTCAGTTATTATTAGAAATTGACAAATTTGAATGCGATTTATAATTTCAATGTCGTCCTAGTAATTACCAATTTTTGTTTCATACAATTGCAATGCTGCTATTACATTTGAAAATAGAGTTATAACATTGCGTGTTAGTAGGACGGGTATTGTCAACATGGAACCAACTTAATTTTCCATTTCATTCCATTAGCAATTGCATAATAAAGACAGAAACAAATAAACTACCTCCAAACAAAACAAGCACACTTTAAATATTAATTTCCACTCTCCAGCTTTTCCAAGACTTTCCAACAGTAGCACTCCCTCACGTTGCATCAAAAGCAACAAATATTTTCATCTATGTATCATCCTTGCATATTTTCATCGCATATCGCTGTCAACTTCTTGTTTGTTTTTATGTTTACGTTCTCCATCACTAAGTCGTGATTGACTACCATAAGCATTATCTTTGCCTGAATGAGTGTATTGTGAACTCTGACCGTTTTCTACTTCAAATAGTTTTGGTGCATAACAATCATCGGCATGAAATGTTGATTCCTCCATGATAGGTCCTTGTGAAGCATGGGCCTTGCCTCTAATCATCGACCTCCCTGTATTTGTATCTCGATGAAGAACACTTGAAACACTCAACACTCAACACCAAACAACACCTTCGTATCACGAAATCAAGAAAATGACTTGCCCCATAATCCCTTCGCAGTAGGATAAAACTGCATGATTATAATATAATTATTTAATGACATAAGTAATATATTTAGTGTGCATAGATTTTGTTAGCAAAATTTACTGCGACCTACGACTCAAAATTTGGCAATCAACAACTTTACATTGTCGAGTCTCATCCCATCCAAATCCAGAGCATTCGCTGCCAAGCATTTGTTGAATTGCCATATAATGCTTTTTTAATGTTTTCACTTTGCATTCTAAACTATTTTAAGTGATATGATAATTGCCCAATGTTGCTCGCATATACTTGATCACTTTATTTTGGTAGTCATTTTGGAAGGTACCGTTACATGAATGTAACTGTGTGTTTACTAGCGTCATGAGGGCAAAGATAAAGTGTCTTCTCCTCTTGAGGTGACCAATAGTATTTTGCATTATTCTCATTTGTTGACTATATCCTAAACGTATGAAATGCACTAGCATGTTAATGCAGTAAGGAGCACATAAACGTGTAATTATAGTAACATAAAGAACATTGAACATGAAATTAAACAAAATAAAGATTGCATAAATCAATCGAAAGCACAACAACAATACATTGAAAGTGAAACTAAAAGTCATAGGAAAATATTATTAGATTACATTTGAACCATACATTGAATATTTAGTTCGCTAACATTTTCCTGAACATGGTACACTCTGTTGAAGTTTCAATATAAGAAATATTTTCAACTTCAGATGTCTCCCCTTGCGACGTAGTGGACTTGGTATCACTGCTGTTGAACTCGTCGAGTATTTGAACACCCATGATATGAATCATAACACGCTATTCAAGATTAAAGGAAAACCTTAAGTTGAAGTTGCATTAAATGAAGTGTAGATGCATTCAATGAAGTCAGTTATCAATAAAAGCTTCAATTAAGTCAAGTAAAGCTTCATTTAGAGATTAAGGGCTTCAAATTAAAGGCAAGCTTCATTTAATATAGAACTGTTAGGTTTCATCATCTAGATGTTGTGATGGTTCATGTCAGTCTCAAGTTTGTAGATTGAGTTTTACCGCCTTAGATGGACGTGAATGTGATGTAACATGTCGTCTTTAGTGATGCCTAGTTTGTAACCTGTAGAAGGTGATACTCTAATCACAGTGCAAGTCTGGTACAAGAGAGTTCTTAGCTTCGGCGATAGGTGTGGATGGATTGTCATAGCTATTGTCGTGGGTTGGCATTAGTTATATATGTTTAAGATGTACCTTTCTCGAGTATGTTGAGGCATGTGGTCCTATACTAGTGTAGTCTTTGTAGGCCTACACACTGACTGGTTTGAAGTAGCATGTAGTATATGCGTACACGCACTGAGTGTCAGGCAGATGGCTCTCGCGAACTAGTAACATCAGTACATCATATGAGCCTCTTGTTGTTTAGAGTGGTTGATGTCTATGTAATTTACTTCATGGGTTAGTTATTTGGGTGAGTGCACTAGGGGTCTTACTAGGGAGACATGTTTGTCTCTCAGTGGCGTAACGTACTTCATAACACAGTTAGTTGTTGTGATAGGTTAAGATCGGTTATTTATGTATTTACTTGTATGTACAATTGAATTAAATATATTGTACCCCGATAGAGACTACTCACATTTATTGTGATTTTTCACCAAGTAAGCATAAAATGTATCAAGATAACTAGCTGAAAAGAAGTTAACGGGATCATAGGAGAAACTATTGCGTTGTCTCTTAAATTTATTTATTGAGTTATTTCTTTCAACAAGTGCTAGGATTGTTAAAATGAATGTTTGAATTAAGTTTTTAATTATTTTTAATTATTTGCAAACTCTAGCAAAGGGCTTAACTATTTAGATTTCGTTTTGTTAAACGGTTACGTTATTTGAATAAATTGTTACTATTTCAATTACAATTGTTTTTTAATCATGCATGTTAGTAAGAATTCCATATTAGGATTATTTAAAGAGATGAGTCCTTATAGTAGCTTGGTAAACATGTCGACCTATTGTAACTTCATGCAGATTGGAAGTAGCTTTAAAGACTCATCTTAAATCTTACCTTGAATGAAATCACTGTCGATTTTGGTATGCTTGGTTGGTTCATGGAATGTTGGGTTAGTCACAATAGAAATGACGGTTTTGTTAACAAAAAAAAGGAAATGCTCAAAATCTTTGTTAACACTCATTAAAAGAAATCAAACAATCCTATGAGAGAAACCATTACCATGGCAACAATAACGAAAATGAATAATGATTATACATAGAAAAAGAATCATGGTTCAAGAAAGGCTAAGTTGTAGAAACAAAAATCAAAGTATATGTACTGATGCCACACTTAGTCAACATCAGTTGAAGAAAACAGAAGACATTCTAATTTAGGACTATCTTCAAGAAACTAATATATGTAGTTCTGTTAGATTATATAACCTCTTACAAGATCAATTCTATGTATTAATGTAAAATTAACAATAAGAATATTGGACAGAACAACCACATAGAACGCAAATTTGAAGCTAAGACGTAGGCTGAAAATAAGAGGATGAGAAATCTAAAAGTTTTTGTCATCATCAATTTCAAGTTTTTTCTGGCATCCAAGAGTCGAATTCGCAATGTTAAACTGCAAAGATGGAAACTCAAAGTTAGTATTGAAGAAAATCTAGAGAAACCATTCACAGTGAATGAACGAAAATTGAACCTTCATCTTGGAGCGAATCTCCTCTAGAGTTGGACGCTAAACAGATAAACAAAGGAGGGATAGATCATCCTTTGAATTAGGGTTTTGAAAAGCGCATGAGGAAAATATATATGTGCTCTAATGTTTTAATATTGAATCCTAACGGTGGGCTTAATATATTTGGGCTACCCACTACAAATCCAAATCATCTAATCTACCAAGTCCACCCCACCAAAGCTTTTTCATATTAAAAAAAAAAAAAAAAAAAACTTATTTGGGTGTAGTTTTTTAAGAGCATTTAGAAATTAGTATTTACAATGAAAATTAATTTTGGGTATTTAAAAGTAATGATTGCAATAAAAAAACTTGTTTAAATGTAAATTTCTGATGAGTATTTGCAGCCAGAAGTTTGTTTGGATGTAGATTTAAATGAATATTTGCAATCAAAAGCTTGTTTGGATGTAGATTTCTGTAGAGTATTTGCAGTCAAATATTTGTTTAGATGTTGATTTCTAATGAGTATTTGCAGTCAAATGCTTGTTTGAATGTAGATTTCTTAGTACAATTTGCAATTTAATGCTTGTTTGGATGTAGATTTAGTAGAAGTGTTTTCTACAAATGCATGTTTGGATGTATGTTTTTTTTTTTTTTTTAAATATTATTGTACAAGTGAAAAAAGAAGAAAGATGTAACTTAACTGTAGCATGAAGTGACAACATTTTCAAGAAAAAAAAATTCATCAATACAATTAATAGGCCGTTGACATTAATAATTTTATTTATTAATGCCAACAACTTCGTTTGCCGATTATCTTACAATGAGGTTTAGTTTCACCGAACTTAAACAAGGGATGATATTTATCCCCTACCATGAAGCGGCAAAGATAATTCCACATTATGCTAAGTTCGTATCATCATCGGCTGGAACAGTGAAAACCTTCACCGCATATACCTTCAAACCTCCATGATGAAGATCACTTAGGCGTCATCGATGCACTAAACAAAGTGGAACAAATGCGTCTATGAGAGACCATAGCAAGCATCAACATGAAGACTCAGGAGCGACATTGCCCTACAAGGGTAGCCCTAACATTGAAATTTATATCTAATGAAGGCCCGACAATGGCGTTTTCCGTTAGGGTAGCCCAATGTCACCATTATTATCTATTCAAGACTCAGACTGCATGGCCCTATTGAGGCCGCCCCTGGTATTATCATTCATCATGCATCATCTGATATATTGTATATGCATACCATTTATTGTATTCATGCTTATACTGATTCTGAATTAGGGATCCTTACTAGGTTTAACAACTCACCCATTTTCTCTATGGGTCTCCACAAGTGCGCATGAGCTTTACCAAGATGGTTAATCTAGAGTTGAGGAGAATATAGAACTAGTCTAGATAGTCTATATGTCATTTACCTTCATATTCCTTCTGCATTACCGTTTTATGTACTAGATATACTATAGAGACATGTACTGAATGCTTATTATTTTTATTGTTTTGGATTTAGAATTGGTGCTCGATTTGCACGTTTTACAAACTATTATTGTTTTGCTTAATAAATGAGGTATTATTCATCATGTCTCAGTTTTAAAGATAATTTTAATCATGCATCTAGGGTATAGGTCTAGATGAGACTATAGTCTGGGTATGATCGGGTCTTTACATGACATAATTAGTAGGAGTATTAAGTTTAATAGTTAAACTTAATTAATTAATATATTAAATATAATATTTATTAGATAAATATTATTGAGGAAAAATTAATTTATTGGATAAATTAATTATAAATAATTATGAGATAATTATTGAGTTCTCAGTTGTGAATATGTTGGAGTGTTAATAATTATTGGATAATTATTCAATGGAGAATATTAATTAGTACGTGGGAGGTATTAATTGATTTTTGGATAATTATTAAAGTAGGGAATTAATCTATTGGATATATTAATTATATAAATTAATTGATTTAAATAATATATTTGATATATTATGATTTTTGAAATTTATTGGGTAAATATCAAATAAAATAAATAAAACAGTATTACGAATTTTAGTACTCACAGATCTTCATTCTTATCTCATTTAGTTCATATAAGCTTCCCACCAGACACTCAATTCAGCGTAGCAATCATAGCCTGAAAGATTGGAGAAGACTAATCAAGAAGATCTTGAGAATTGATCGTGATCATACTCGGTGGGTTTAGGAAACTGATCGTGATCCTACTCGCATAAAGATCCGCCAGAAGGTTGCAGGTAGATAATGATTAATTGAATTAATTATTAATTAAATAAATTTTTATATTACCTACACGCTTCCACCACTCGCATGCTCCTACCCCACAATTTTCAACAACATAAACTATAGATATGATGTGTGTATTTCTAAGTTGTTGATATAAGTGTGTTTAGCACAATGTCAACACACGAAGATGGTGGAAAGTGAAATATCTAGGTTTCTTTTTTCAATGATTTTGGTAGGAAACTTCAAAAGGAAAGAGCTTATTTAACTCAAGTATCTTTTCTTCCTCTTCATGGCTTTAGAGTAGCTCATAGTAACACATGGTTCTTCTTTGCATATCTAATCATGTCTCCCAAGGTGCAAAATAACTTATACTGGATAATAGCTTCAACATATTTGTTTATAATGATCGGGGTGGCTTATTTATGATCAATCTTAGGGGTGAAAGAAAAAACTAAAAATTGACAAATCCGAAACGAACCAAACTGATCCATTAGATCAGTCCGGTTTTTTAGAATAATATTGAATCATCTGATTTGATATTTTAGGAATCTGAAATATGTCTGATTTCGAATCTTGATGGAAGAACTAATAAAAAACCGAACATAACCGAATCAAATATATAAATAATAATAAAAAAATGTTGGTATTTAAACTTGATTGAAAAACCAATTTAAATATAAAAATAATAAAGAAAAACATGGTAAATATGATCAATACTTAAAAAATTATTGTTTTTAGTAAAATGAAAGTCTAAAATTAAAAATCAATTGAGACAAAAAAAATTGAAAAATAACCATTTTTTATAAAAATCAAAATCGAAAACCTAACCAAAACCAATATGAACCAATTTAAAATCGAACCAATAATTTTGTTCTCCATTAAACATCGGTTCAGACCCAATTTTCGAAAAATTGAGGATATTGGTTCGGTTATCGGTTTGACAAAAAATCGAAAAAACTGAACTAACCTAAATCACCCCTAATCAATCTTCAATGGGCATGTATACAAGTCAACGTTTTCTTAATCAACCATAGATCTCCCCTTGTATACAGATGCCTCGAACACACGAATTGTTTCTTATTTGACTTGAGTGTAATGAATTTGAAGCTTTGACTCAATGCAAGCTTGCATATGGCTCTCTTCAGTTTGTCCATGTTTGGTAACTACAACCCTACCTTAACCGATACTAATGCACCCGATGTATCTAGGTTGTACATACCCGTACGTATTAACGCAATCTCAGCAACTATGCTACAATCATTATACATCTCATTTGCAAATGTACATACCCATACGTATTAACACAATCTCAAGCAACAATGCTACAATCATTATACATCCCATTTGCAAATCTGCCATCCTGATCATGTATTAACGCTATTGTATATTTCATTTGTCAGTGTTGTAACATAAAATATAGCCCGGAAGTCTCGGAATGGCCGGAACTCGAACAAAGGACAAGAGGACCAAGGTCGACCCCCCGGGGGTCGGCCAAATGGAAGCCATAACCCCTCAGGGTCGGCCAAGTCCATTCCCGACCCCTTAGGGGTCGGCCTCGCCATTACCGACCCCCCGGGGGTCGCCTAAATGGAGGCCACAACCCCCCAGGGTCGGCCAAGTCCATTCTCGACCCCCCGGGGTCGGCCAAACAAGTCCAACTCCCTTGGGAGTCGGCCAAGGAAGGCCAGGACCCCCTCGGGGTCGGCCCTTGCAGCTGGTTAGCCAAAGAAGGCCAGGACCCCCTCAGGGTCGGCCCTTGCAGCCTTACCCTTTTCGGGTCCAGCAACGAGTAGGTCCATCCGAGTGGTACTGTGGTAGACCGTTGACCATTTTTCAGGCTAAATTTGTCTTTTTTGCAGGCCCTTTCGTCCTCAGTTAAATAAATCGTACTGTGGTAGACCGTTGACCATTTTTCGCCATCAACAAGTAGCATAAATTTAAAGAGGATTATGATATTATATAAAGTTAGGAAGAGGAAGATGCAATCATTTAGGATGATTGAATAGATTTCACTTTGGTTGATTGACAAACCATCGGAAGCGTTCTTAGACTCGCTTTGAGAGGAGTTCTTAGAGAACCATCACTCTTAATCACTAGAATAACTTAAGAACTCTTAGTTGTTAGGAAAAGTTTAAGATAATCATTTCACGTATGCACAAATCTTGTAATCAATTTTATAAAGGTATTCCTAGAGGAAACCGTAGCGATAATTTAAGTCTTTTATCCTTTTTACTATGTCTACCTCGCTCAAAGCTAATCACTTTTCTAAACAAACTCCTGATCAAGTTAGCCAGTTAATTTTTATGTTTGTTGCTGTTTTAATTTTCTTTTCTATTAATGTTACAAATTTATAAAGGGAACTTTTTATGGATATTCAAACTCGGTATAAATTTTACACATATATCCAATTATTTATTTATTTATTTAATACTTATTTTAATTTTTGATAGTCCCTAAAATGCCCCTTTTGTATATATCTTTCTTCAACCTCTAACCCTATTTTTATTTCATCTCTTCTTAATAAATTTTCTCTCTTCTTCAACCTCTAGTCGTCAGAAGCTTCATTGGTGTCGATGGTGAAGGTTCATTGGCGCCAACGAACCCAACGTCATCTTTTAATGGATGTTTCTTCCCGATGGTCAAGATCCTTTTAAGTAAGCATGTTTCTTCTTTCTCTAGGCGGACGATCTTAATGAACGTAGTACACAACTTTTTTTAAATTATAAATCGGATTAATATTTCTTCCTTTGATTAGATGTGCACGATTGTTTTTGAAGAATGTGTGTTGAATAATAAAGAAAATAGCTCGTACTAGAAGAGTATTCTAATAATCGAATAGTTATCTCTATGCCTATTGAAAGCAAAATTTTCTGACCTTTGTAATGGAGGGAGAATTCTCTAGATAAGGCTCTTTAATGTTTTTGAATAGGTTTGGGTTTCAATGGCCATTTGACCCATACCTAAAGAGCCACTATAAGGAAAAGAGTATTTTTCGAGAGTGAACTATGTTAATAAAGAGCAACAAATTTTTTTAGAAAGGTTGACGATTTTTTGGATTTTGGACAATTCGTCGACATATGTGTGTGAAAAGAGTTTTTGCCAACAATTATTCAAAATCGCTGACCTAAATAACATAAAGCGATGATGAAGAATGATAATTTCTTCACCATCGGATAGACAGATATATCAATAGTATATAAGTTGTCGGGCTTTATTCAATAAACTAACAACTATTAACCTAGCTGCAATTCTTAGACACTATCGACGACGGTTTTATTACTGTCAGCCTGAATTCTTTTAAGCTTTTAAGCGTATATATATATATATATATATTATTTTTTTTTCTTTTTTTCTATAATTTTAGTTTCACAAATTTTTAAACAATCACATACAATTAAACTAAATCATGCATTCTAACACAAAGTATCCTAATACAAATTCTCATTCATCATCCACAACCTTTCCAAAAACAATGAATCAACTTTCATTAAATAATTCAATATCGAGTAATGAACGTAAACATGAAGAAAGTAATTAATTAAAATGACACAAATTTTGTAAATATATGAAAACAGTAAACATGGACCATGGTCATTAAAATAACAACCACAATAAGGAAAATGGCAAAGAAAATAAGAAACTGAATAACAACCAAAAATCCTATCATAACCTTTATGCTCGATAGGTTGCCATCATTCTTCTTTAATTCATTGTTTAATTAGTGTGCTTGTATTATTGATTAACTTAATCTAACCTCATATAAATAAAACTAACCTAATTCAGCTTACCACTACCCATATAATCTTACAAAAACTAACCTAATTAAATCTAAATTTTGATCTTGCATTTAATAAAAACTAACCTAATTAAACTTTAATTGTAATACCCTAACTAAAGAAAAGAAAAGTCAAGGTTAAATATAGACCAGGTTTGACTGACGTCGTTTTGCTTAGGAATAAAGCGACGTTGTTGGGTGCAACGTGTGGTGGCTGACTCAAACTTAAGTGACACAAGTTTTATTTTTAAAAGAAACACATCGTCTTGCTCTTCATTTATTTTCGATTCATGCTGACGATTCCATTTCTTAGTGGAGGATCATCTGTCGGTTCTAGGAGCTCAAAGCTCAAAGCGTTTGGGTGATGCATACATCCTACCTCGACTCTATTTCTTTGTCGTGTACATTCTTACTTATTGTATGAGTGATCAGGAAATCAATATGAGATGTTAGTTGTGTTAAACACTTTTAGAGTGATGTGTGGTTTGTTAGTGGTATTTTCTCGTCCCTTTGAGAGATGTATGAGTTGTTAGTGACGTTTCACTCATTTGAGTGTGCAAGGTGAGTTGATATAAATGTTCCACTTATTTTATGAGTGTATGATGAGTTTCTATCGCCGTTTCACTCATTTAAAAGTATAGGGTGAGTTGATGATGGTATTTCACTCTTTTGTGAGTACAATGTGACTTCCTAAGGGTGTTTCGTTCCTTTGAGAGGGTAGGGTGAGTTGTTAAGGGTATTTCACTTCTTTGAGAATGCAAGGTGAGTTATTAAGGGCGTTTCACTTCTTTGAGAGTTTAGCGTGAGTTGTTAATTGTGTTTCACTCTTTTGAGAGTGCATGGTGAGTTGCTAGTGTTGTTTCACTTTTTTGAGTGTGCAGGGCGAGTTGCTAGCACAGTTTCACTTCTTTGAGAGTGCAATGTGAGTTGCAGATGGTGTTTCACTCATTAGATAGTGAGAGGTGACCTGTTAGTTGTACTTCACTCATTAAGAGTGTAGTCGTACTTGTGAATTGAAAATAATATAATACATTTGAGCAATACATGATTATTCAAGGTGTAAGTTAAAGAATATTTGAATGGTATATTATGAGTCAAGGTCTGAATGAGTCTAAATATGAGATTAGTCCTATTAAATGATGAAGTGTGATGAGTTATGTGAATAGATGGATGATCGGTACTAAGAACCTCTATTCAGTGGAGTTAGGGTGTAAAAATCTTAAGCAGTTATGCGTATGTGAGCTTCATACTTCTTAGTGATGGTTGGAATAGCGTAGAATTGAGCTTGGTTTCCGTTGTTGGGACTTATTGTCGAACTGCTAGGAGGTGTTCTAGTGCTACTAATACGATGACCACTATGTGATTGATCATTCAAGTAGTTAAAAGATATGTTAGATCGTACATCCTTAAGTGAGTACCTCTTGGTATATAGGTTATGGTATCCATGAATGCATGATGTTAATAAGGGTCGAGCATATGGCCAAGTATGAGTGGTATTGTAACAGTTTTCTCTAGGTGGTAAAAGTTTATGGTAAAATTTCTTAGAATGGTGTATACTTAGCGGGATTATCACTCTCTAGTTTGGTTTTGGGCACTCATCTAGTTTGTAGGATCGAAAGGCAACACTAGAGGGGGGTGAATAGTGTTTGCTAACTTTTTAGTTCTTTAAAAATAATTTTATG
>JBBMEG010072424.1:0-11690 GCA_037832605.1 Cyclanthera cordifolia | reverse complement strand
AAAAAACACGATTGGGTTTAAGAAGTATTGATAACCATTTCACCATTATATTTTGATCGAAAAGTATTAAAATTTTGTTTGAATAAATATGTCATTAAACTTTGAGAAATATTGTTGGGATATATTTGAAATCCTAAATCTAATAGGCTCGGGAAGAGAAATTTATTCACTTATTTTAACGAATGATAGCTAATCATTGTTTTATTTGACGAGATTGATTTATAATTTGAATTATTTAAATAATTTAGTTTCTTAAATGTTTGAATTTAATATCAAACTCTAGAGATAATAATTAATTATTTTCAATGACTTCAAAATTACTTTCAAATTAAGATTTTTTGTTTAATATTGCATCAAGGTTATTCTTAAGGGGTGAATCAACGGTTGAGGCGTGGGCGTTTTGGGCATGCTTCCCTAACCGTCTCCAGTCTGAGACCGTTATGAATGCTTAAAATATGAAATTCACATGACAATATAGGTAGCTCGATAAGAGTTTAACTCTGTCGGGCTATAGTAAGGCTAGCTTTAACTTAACCGGTTAACCAAAAAAATATTGCATCAAGATTAACACTATAATTTAGTGTTCATTTGTAGCCTTGTGATTTATTTCAACATTTAAATTTCTTCTTATTAATAACTAATATAAACATTAAACATGAAAATTTTTAAAGCACAATACAACTAATTGAAAAATATTGGTTAGTTTAAGCTAACATTCAATCACTTTCCATTAAGAGTATTCATATAACATGACAACACGACAACCTGAACTAACACAATCAAATGTAATATTTCAAATGCATAACGTTGAACGTGTTGATAAATTCACCGACTCAAAATTTTGGAGAGAAACTTTTTGAAGTTCAATAACATTTTAAATATCAAACTGTAACGATTTTTATATGGTAGGGGTATTTATAAACTTCAAGGTTATCTTTTAAACTTTTTCAAATTTAGGGTCAATATTAACAAAAAAAAAAAACCCCAAGAATTCAGAAATATATTTGTAATTTATTTATTTTATATTTATGTTTTTAGTTAATAGATTTGTAGGATAGTATCACTATAAGTTCTATATTTCAAAATCAAATGTCTTTATTTTTTACATTCTAATTAGAGATAATATTAGGTCATAATCTAAACATTCATGTCTATTTGGGAGCACAATTAAACCTATAATTATTCTGTTTTATTTTAAACTCAAATAGATCAGTTAAAAGAATTACTTAATCAATGCAGTAAAATTGTTATCCTAACCAAAATATTTACCTTAGTAGTTAAATTCTTTTCTAAAAATAAAAAGAAATTGATCAAACTAGTAAAATTTAAAAAATAATTATAAATATAGTTATTCTTTAAAAATTTTATTACATATAATCATTGGTATAATTTCTTGTAATACAATATTAAAATATTTTAAAATTTAGTCGTATTTGTAATAAAATTTCTCAAATAATAATAAAAAAAAGAAAATTATGGGATATTGGCAAAGTAAGCCCTCATAGAAGATACGGAAAAGTGAGTTAAGCCCCCATGTGCAAATAACAAAGAATTAATATTTTTGCAGCCTTTTTTTTTTCCATAAGAATATAAGAATATGATATGATCAAGAAGTTGAAGTGCTCATTATTTTTGTTTAATTTAATTTAATTTTGTACTATGTGTGTGTTTTAATGGAACTGCTTTGCTGAAAAGTCCCCAATCATGCACCTAATATTTCAGAACCCCAAATTATTATTATTATTATTAGTATTATTTTAATTTAATTTCCTAGATTCGCCCATTTTCTTGTGTCATAAAAGAATTTTGGAATATTGGAGGGGTTAAAATGGTATGAGTAATTCAAGATCCATTTTTTCGTAAATGTTAAAATATGAGTAAAAATTTTCTGACTGATTTTTTTGGGGGAAAAGAAAAACAATTAAGTGGTTTTTCTAAATGTATTTTGATGTGTTTTTGAAATTTTTAAATAATCACTTTTTGACAATATAAACGAAGTAATATGCTGAAAAGTGAGAAGTGCTTTTTTAAATGGAAATAAAAGACAATAAATCAAAATAAAGCTTTTAAATTCATTCTAAATAGAATTATTATTTCCATTCTACTATATATTCTTTCAAAATTGCAATATTGTATTTCAAATTTTATAAATATTTGAAAAACATAAATGTTTTTGAATGGTTATGTGTTGTTATATATATATATATATATATATATATATATATATATATTACAGAAATGATTTGTATTAGGTTTTTTTCTCTTCAGAAAATTACTTTTTTGAAACTTAAATTTGGGGCTTAGTTTTAGTAGTCTTTATTTAAAAAAATGTACATTTTTATCTTTTAAATTTTCAATAATACTTATTATTGTTGGTTTTAAAATCTAGTTTTGATATTATATTAAGTCTGTGTTTCAAAATTGAACTCTTTTATTCTTGACATTTCAATAATGTTCATTTTTAGTCCTTGCGTGTTTTTTAGTTTACTTTGAGTTAAAAAAAAAAAAAAAAAAAATCATGTTTAAACTAAAATAATCATTTCATCAATGTATTAGTATTTAAAATTAGTCTAGCCATCATTTTAGTTTAATGTAACTAGCACTTTTTTTTTCAATCATATCCTAGAAACCACATCGAATGTTGTGTAGTAGCTGAAGGAAGAAGGTGGCGTTTCATTGGTTTGTATGGGTGCCCTGAAGGGAGAAATAAACATTTGACATGTGATTTGCTTTGCTGTTTAGAGAACAACGATGATTCTCCTTGGCTGATTGGTGGTGACTTGAATGAATGTTTGTAGGAATTGGGAGAAGAAAGGTGGATTTTCGAGACTTTCTTCTCACATGGAGTTGTTCCGTCGAACTTGTGATGACCTTTGATTAGTGGATCTTGGTTACTTAGGGATGGTTTTACTTGGTCGAATAGATGAACTCAGGGATACCCTATCGTTAAACGGCTTGATCGTTTTTTAGCTAATATGAGATTTTGTGATTTATTTGGTGACTTATTGGTTAGGCATCTAGACTGGATGGATTCAGACCACCACTCAGTTTTCTTTAGCGTGGGGATACAAGGGTATTGTTTGAGTCTGATGCCTTGCACGATGATGAAATCTATTGGCGTCAGGGTTCCCGAGAGAATTGGTTGAAGTGTGGGGACAAAAACACGTGGTGGTTTCATAAACAAGCATCTATTCGTCTATAGTAGAATACTATTAGCGGCATCACTAATCCTCAGGGTCATTGGATTGAAGATGATGAAGAGATGGAAAAAGCTATTGCTGATTATTTTGCAGATATTTTTACCTCTTCTAAGTCCTAGTCAAGAGGCGGTAGAGCAGGTCTTTGAGCATGTTCCGTTGCGGGTAACTGAAAGTATGAATGCTCGTTTGATGGCTTTATTCTCTAAAGATGAGGTGCATCAGGCTCTATTACAAATGAGTCCAACAAAGGCTCCAGGCCCTGATGGTTTTCCTACCCTCTTTGATCAGCTGTTTTGGGCAATTCTGAAGAATGATGTGGTTGAAGTGTGTTTGGCCGTTTTTGATCAGTGAAAGTCAGCTGGACCTTTGAATCACACAAATATTGTTTTGTTATCTAAAACAATATTTCCTAAATGTGTGGGGGATTTTCGGCCGATTAGCTTATGTAATGTGACTTATAAAGTTATGACAAAGGTGTTGGCGAACCGGCTTAAGTTGGAGCTCCCTGATATTATATCCAAATTCCAAATTGCATTTGTTCCTCGCCGACTAATTTCTGATAGTGTGATTGTTGGTATGAGTGTATTCATCATGTAATGAACCACCGACATGAGAGAAAGGGCTAGCTGCTTTGAAGTTAGATGTGAGCAAAGGTTACGATCGTGTGAAGTGGCCTCTTCTGAAGGGTGTTATGCTTTAATTTAGGTTTTTGTGATTAGTGGGTGAATCTTATTATGGATTGTGTGTCTACTATCAAGTTCTCGATGATTCTGAACGGTTCTACTCGTGATTCTATTACACCGAAACGAGGCATTAGACAAGGTGACCCTTTGTCTCCTTATTTGTTCCTTCTTTGTTCTAAAAGTTTGTCTAGTCTTTTATGTGATGCTCAACATCGGGGTTTGATTTCTAATTGTCGAATTGTAAGAAGAAGCCCAACTCTTTCTCATTTTTTGCTGATGATAGTTTGTTGTTTTGTAATGCGACAACTCAAGAGATCCAGGTAGTGATGGCTATTCTCACTACTTATGAGTAGGGTTTTGGTCATGTGGTTAATAGGGAGAAACCATTGATTTTTTTTAGTTTGAGTGTGCAATGTCCCTTAAAAGCTAAGATTGCTGCCATACTGTAGATGTAAGTCGTGCCCAATCTGGGTAACTATGTAAACATTCCTTCTGATAGTTTGTGTAATAAGTCAAAAAACTTTAGTTTGGTTAAAGAACAAGTCCAAAAAGTGGTGGCAGGTTAGAAACACAAAATTTTCTCTATGCGAGGGAAAAAAATTCTAATTAAACTGGTAGCTCAAGCTATTCCTACCTACGTAATGTCATGTGTGAGACTCTCGAAGTGTATATGTGCGGATCTGAATGGTATTATGACTCAATTTTTGTGGGGATTTAACCCTAGTAAAACACAAAGTCATTGCGCGAAATGAGATTTTCTTTACAAGCCTAAGGAAGCAAGTGGTCTGGGTTTTTGGTCTCTTGAGGGGTTCAACCAAGCCCTTATCGTAAAGCAAGCGTGGCGGCTTCTCCAAAGTTCATCCTTTTTTTGCTGGAAGAGTTTTTAGGGGTAAATAAATGCCAGACTCGACCTTCTTTAGTGCTGATTTAGGGGACAATCCATCTTTTGTTTGATGTAATATTATTTGAGGGTGTGAGCTTTAGGCTAAGGGAATCTGGAGAAGGATTGGTTCAGGAGAGGATACCATGTTTTTTTAGTGTCTTTAGCTGCTTCGTGAAAGAACTTTTAAGGTTTTAACTAGGCAAAGAGTTGAGGATATAAATATGGGGTGTGTGATCTCCTTATTGATAATAGGGTTTGGGATGTGCAAGGGTGAAGGGTGTTCTATGGAGGGTCAATGATGAATATGTTTTTTCGCTTCCTCTGTATCAGAAAAATCTTCTTGATAGTTGGATTGTCGTTATTCCCGAGATGGTTGCTTTGATAAAAAGAGTGCTTATAAGCTTTTTGCTTTACTAAAATTCGAAGACGCGGATGCAGGTGAAAGTGTGACTAGAACTTGGTGGAAAACACTTTGGAGTCTCCATATTCCAAACAAATTTAAAGTCTTCATATGACGCTTTTTTCATCATTTTCTCCTTACTAACAAAATTTTTTGTGCGAGGGAATTGTGGAGGTTGAACCGTGGTGTGTGATATGTTAAAGGGAACCCGAGTCAATTACTTACGTGTTGTGTTGGTGTAACCATGTTGCTTCAGTTTTGAGTGTTTTACTATTGTTAGTGTGCCGTCCGGAAGTATTCTCTCATTCTGGTTTTTGCTTAGAGTTTGTTCTCTACTTTCTTAGGATTATCTGTAGTTGTTGTATGTAGCCATTTGGTCTCTATGGTCTGATGGCAACATGCGTAGGTTGGGTGAAATGACATGCTTGGTTGCCGATAGTTTAGCCTGGATTGTTGTATACTAGCAGGAATTTTGAGCTAGTTCTCAATTTAATCTTTCGCCTTCTACAACTCGGGATTCTAGACCTAGTGCCCCTCTTTTTCAAGAGGTGACTAGTTTATTATCGAT
The DNA here is from genome assembly GCA_037832605.1 of Cyclanthera cordifolia. NCBI lineage: Eukaryota > Viridiplantae > Streptophyta > Magnoliopsida > Cucurbitales > Cucurbitaceae > Cyclanthera > Cyclanthera cordifolia. The sequence continues at coordinate 5,956 of JBBMEG010072424.1, read as the reverse complement.
TTTTGTTGTTGTTGCGTGTCATCCAACGAAGCTCATAACATGTTTTGGCGTTGTTATCCGTGATTGGAATGAGTTTCTTGTGGTTACTAAGAGCATTGTTCTAGACTACCGGTTGGAAGCATCTGCAGCTGAGACTTTTGTGATGTTGATGAACTTACGTTTGGAGCCGATTATGAAGTTTTTAACTTTTCTCTAATCTCGGATGCAAAATTCTTAGTTGAAGTTATTGGTTGCAAAATACTTCTCGATTCTCCCATTGGCGTTCTTTTTCATGAAGTTAGTGTTCTTTAGAACTCCCTTCAATACAAAAATGTTTTATTTATGCCACTTGAGTGGAATGGAGTTGCCTATGCTACTGTTCAGTTGGCTATTTTAAATGCTTCTTCTTTTGTGTGGGCGAATCTACCTCCCAGTTGGTTGTAGGAGTGGTTACGCCAAAAATTTCTTTGTTTTCTTCATGAATAATTGCTGGTTGTCTAAAAAAAACATTTTTGTTATGTGACTAAAATCGAACATTATAAAAATTCAAAGGTAAATTATTTAATTTTAAAATATAGAGATCAAATAGAAATTATACCCCAAACCTTTAGATTAAAATTATATTTTTCTATTGATTCTAACATTTTGTACTAAAAAAAAAAAAAAAAAAAAAGAGAAAACATTTTGATTAATATATAAAAATAAACTAAAAAACAAAGGAGTTAAAAGTGAGTATTCAGAAATAAAAACTATTGAAATGAGGATTAAACGTAAACACTATTGAAATGCAGAAATAAAAATATTCATTTTTAACTAAACTAAAACTAAATTCCAAACTCAAAGTAAAAATATATTTTTTTTTTTTCGTTTTTGATTTCGCATAGCCTATCAAACTATTAAATGCAGCTGTATTTTTTTTTCTGAAATAGGGTTGAGTTTTAATTAGAGTTTTTTTTTTTTTTTTTGCATTGATAGCTTTCAAGGTTTGCAAACTTTTTGTAACAATTATGATGGGATCATTTATAAAGATTTTTTTTGAGTTCTATAAATTAATTATTATTGAGCATGTGAAATAATTATAATAACTTCAACAGTTTTGAAAGAAATTGGAAACCATTATGAAGCATATTTATAAAGTTGTTTATTAAAGCAGCTCGCACATAGTTTCAAATTCATACATATATATTATATAGTATTGAATAATGTCGTTGTGTTACATTTTTTTTTTAATTATAAAAATAACTTTTGATCGTGTAGTGTTACCTGCATTTTTGATTAGTAGAGAATGTCAACACCGTACTGATCATGGTATAAAAGAAATGAGTTGACTTGATCAACCACCATTTTTCCTCTCTTTTCCCCTCTAGTTTTTCTTCTATGGCTTATGTTTCACGTGGTCGTTTTTTACATTCAGATATCGATTGAGATTATATGTTCAATTTGAGCAAAAAATGTAAATGTCCGAGATTAAATTTAAAAGTTGTTTTGCGTGTTTAGTAACTTACATGTCTAGGGTGTTATGGTTGTTGTTGGTGCGCTCCATTGTTGAACTGGTTGATAAATGGTTAAGAATCATGCGGTTGGTCTGGCCGTTTGAGGGCTGGAATTGGTCTTATATATTTAGGCTTGTTTTTTTCTGCCTAACTTTAGAGGCGCCTCGTTACTCAGTCGTTCTTATGCTCCATTGGTTATGTTGAGGATCTGGATATCTCATATTGAAAAAAGTGGAGGGTGCTAAACTTTTTTTTTTTTTTTCATTTAAATTTGTTTTTTTTTTTTTTTTTTTTTTTTTTTTTTTTTTTGCAGATTTCTTTTGTTAATATTTGTGACAAAAATACCTCTGTACCAAAAATGTAATTAAAACAAAAATATGTGAACTAATTTTTTGTAACTAGCTAAAATGGACAATTAGTTAAATAAATCCATTTATTGACTCTTGTTTGCTAAAAATATATATATAATTTTAATTGTAATTGAAATTTTAAAAGATAAGAATTAAAAAAAATGAAGTAATTGGTTATGTAAATAATATGTACATACACAGTACATCAATTTTAAATAAAATAAAATCTTACATGTGCGATTGTGAACTTATCTCAGCCGTCGAATTATAGTAGTTTGGAAGTTTCGAAAAGTTTGAGTACGTTCTTCAATTGCGGACGATCACTGTCGAAATACGAACACCCCTCTTCGAGTGGCTCCGAAATCTGCCCAAGCCCTTTTTCGAACATTCGAAAAATTCTTGTGTCGAACCCTCCCTCCAAGGTCTCCGCCAGAAATCAACACTTCCGTCTAAGTCGTGAATTTTCTTCTGTCCCTATTGGTGCTGAACAAGTTAGTAGTCCCCATATTTTTTCACCAATTTGGCGTGCATGTGATAGGAGGGTTGAATCCCTAATTTGTAGGGATTTTTAAAATGAAGATTGAATTCTAATTTGTAGGGGTTTTTTTGTAAATCGTTTATTTAAAAAAATCATCTCATTAATCAACGCCCTGAAATTTGTCGCTAAATAGGGCCAAATTTCTCAAGTTAAACCGTGATAGCATGTATATGTAATATTTGAAATGGTGGAGAGTCGTGTACATGTGACTAATTATGTACATATTGTATGCAGTCTGCATTGTTTATGTAGTATGTATGTACTATTTATTTGTATGTTTGAAGTTATTCTGAGCATGGTATGTGATAGTTGTACATGTATGTAGGTACTGATGCATTATCCGTTTGTCAGTATGTAGTGCTTGTACATATTGCAATGCCATTAAAAAGAAATCTGATCTCAAAAAAAAAAAAAAAAAATCCATGCATTTGAAACCGTCTTTATTTTTTTAATAAAATAAAAATAAGCAATGCATAAACTTACCTTTACATGTATAGGCAATTTAAAATGGTGGCTAAATCCGTTTACCTCGTTTAATAATTATTTGATTTTTTATTTTTTATTTTTAAATTTAAGTCTATAATTAGTAGGTCAATACGTGATATTCATTATTTTTATATCTACCTTTTACTTATATTTTTAAAAATCAAACTAAATATCTAAACCTAAAAAAACATCATTTAAAAATATTTGTTTTTTATTATGAAATTTGGTTAAAATATACGTGTTTTTTTTAAAATATTGTGAATTTATAGGTCGACAATTTGAGTAAATATAACTTTAAATTTTAAAAATCATAATCCAAAAATTAAATGGAGTTTTAATATCCTAATAAAAATTATAAATGAGTAAAGTAATTCATAAAAATATTAGCATATGCAATACATTTTAAACGAACCCTTTTTTTTTTTTATGCATTTGTAAAATTGAGACCTTCAATATTTTCATGATAACAATAATGCAAAAAATAATAATAATAATAATAAATAAATAAATAAAAAAGCGAACTGAAATTTGGATTTAAATAATTGTTGAAGCATTGTCAACATTTTCATCGATACCTCTCAATGTCTCAATTTTTGTGCCAAAGTCGACATCGAAATCATGAAAACACAAACACAAAGACAGACGAAAATTAATGGATAAAAAACAAGAAAAAAGAGGGACCTTTTGGAAAAGAGAAAATAGAAAGGGGGTTTGTGGGAAAAAAAAAGTACCCAAAAAGATAGGAAAAGATGAAAAATGAATGAACAATAAACAATGTTTAGATAGTTATTTGATTTTTTTTTGTTTTTCAAATTTAAATCAACTATTATTTTAATCCATAGTTTTTATGTTTTTGACGTATACATCTTACCAAAAATAAAATCAAAATTTAAAAGTAAAAAAAAAACTTCCAAATACTTATTTTGATTTAAAAAATCTGATTTGATTTCTTTTTTTTTTTTTTTTGATGAAAAATAAGTAAAGAATTTAAATAAATATAAGCTTAAATTTTAAAAACAAAAAACGAAAATGCAAGGCCCCGTTTATAACAATTTCATTTTCTTTTTTCTAGTTTTTGAAATTTAAGCTTAAAGTACTACTTTAATAACGCAATGTAACATCTTACTTGTGTTTTAAAACAAAACCAAAATTTGAAAGTAAAAAAAAGAAATAAAAAAAATAAAAAAAATTCAAATACTTATGGTAATTTATGAAATTTAGTTAAAATTTATATATTTATTTAAAGAAAAGATAACATACAGAAAATTAACGTAAATATAGACTTAAATTTTGACGGTCAGGGAAGGAAATGGCATTTGTTGTTAATATTGAAATTGGAAATTTTAATTAATTAAATTTTATTTTATGGTAGAAAAAAAAAAAGAAAAAAAGTGTGATGTGTGAGGTGAGGCCATGCTGGAGTTATAAATTTTATGATTACCAAATTGGAATAATGCAGATGGCAACACTACCAGCCTTCCCAAATGCCCATCACCACTCTGTTTCCACATGGCCCATGATTATGTGTGCCAACTATTCTTCCACCACCATCAAAACCCTAATTTACAATATTATTTTTTTTATTTTTTCATTTTCATAATCAAAAACCATACCTTGTTTCTTGTAACTTCAAGTCGAGATGATGCGTTTGTTTTTAGCAGAAAAGAGTTAGCGGTAATTGAAGTTACATTATTTCACGTTTAGAATTGAGGTTAGTAGTACTTGTTAGGTAATGAAGTGCTCGTTCGCAAATTCGTGTTACTAGTGATATGCGTGTTAAATTTTGATGTGAGATTTGTTTAAAGATTGGGTAAAATATCATTTTAGTTTCTTTGTTTCTACCTTGTTTTCATTTTGATCGATGAACTTTCAAAAGTTCAATATTAGTCCAGAACTTTGACTTTAGTTTTATTTTTGTCTCTAAACTTTTAAAAGTTCAATTTAGTCCCTAAGTTTTGAAGAAGAAAAAAACTTAAAATTGCTGCTTATAATAAATTTTAAGTCAATATTAATACAATGCAAAAATAGTAGTCAATGTAACTGTTGTATTAATTAGTATATCATGTATTTTCTTATAATACAATATTAATAATTATATGTGTAAAAATTTTTAAATTGACTACAATTTTTCATATCTTAATAATACTCAATTTTAATTCTCTGAGACAACAAAATCATTAGTACATGCAATAAAAACATTAACTTCACCACTTCAAAATCCATTCTTCCTTAATTATAGTTAAATTAAAAAAAAAAAAAACAATTACACAAATCAATAATTTGACTAATTATATATTCTAATATGTTCGTGAAAAAGTTATTTTTATTATTGATCACATAAATTTATTGAAACAAATAAGTAAAAGAATTAAATTCAGAAAAAAAAAAGTGTATATATAAATATATAAAACCTCTGTATGACAAAATTATGAAAATATTTTGGATTTTTTTTTTTTTTCCTTCTGGCTAAATAGTTCATTGAATTATTATAATTCTGAATTTGTAATTTGAAAATTCCTTCTTTTTTTAAATGAATTTAAAATAATTAAGAATCAAAGATTCAAACCTATAACTCCTTGGTGCTTAAGTGTAGATTGAATAACTACTTTTTATTCATGAATGTTAAAATACCCATTTTAGTAATTTGCTAAGAATCATTAATTAAACATAATTAAAAATTAGAATACTAAAAATTTCATACATATCATTGATTAATATACACAAAAAAGAGTGAGACATGTTCTAAATCCTATGCTTCAATAATAATGTTTTTGTTTTAAATAAAAGGATAAACACACATCAGAATTCATGAACATAACATAAATTCTCTTAAAAACATTTGACATCACAAAATGAATGGAATAAATATCATGTGGATGACTAAGAATTCTCTTCATACAAAGAATTGTTCAACAACCAATGAATGGCAGATGACCTGCAAAATTAAGGACACACAAAAAAAAGGTCCTTGGGATTTGGGAATTTTTCAGAGATAAAGCCTTTTTATCATCTCAGAAATTGGTCCCCAACATTAAAAAAAAAAAAAAAAAAAAAAAAAAAAAAAAAAAAAAAAAAAAAAAAAAAAAAGAAAAAAAAAAAAAAAAAAAAAA
>JBBMEG010072413.1:0-12891 GCA_037832605.1 Cyclanthera cordifolia | reverse complement strand
ATAAAATTATTTTTAAGGAACTAAAAAGTTAGCAAACACTATTCACCCCCCTCTAGTGTTGCCTTTCGATCCTACACTTTCCTCCTTGATGAGTGATCGATCTATCTGCAAGCTGTAGGGTAACATTAGTTAATCTAGCCTCTTGAATTCCCAATTTTCTATAAATGAGGAGTGGCATTAGATTGATGTTAGATCCAAGATCGCATAAAGCTCTCCCCAAAGGCTTCCCTCCGATTGACACATGAATGGTGAATGTCGCGGGGTCTCCCTCATTTCTAAGGATCTTTTTTCTGATAATAGAACTACAATCCTCAGTCACTGACACAATCTTGAATTCCTTGATTTTTTTTTTTCTTTGCAACGTGAGTGTTCTTTAAAAAATTTGTTTAGTTAGTCATTTTCCTTAACACATCGACTAAGAAAATGTTTATGTAGATTTCCTTCAAAATGTCCAGGAACTTCTCAAATTATACCTCATCTCTTTTCTTTTTCTTTAACCTTTGAGGATAAGGGGTGATGGAGGTTTAAAAACAGGAAAATACATTTATGCATCCTTGTTGCTTAGCCATTCCCTTTCTTCTATTAGGTTTTCAATGACAGGATTTTTTCTTACCTCTCCGCTTTCACTTTTTTCCTAACCTTTTGTGCTTCCAACTTCTTTCTTAGGAGTCTTTCCAATTGCAATGCACTCCACATCATGCTACAACACGTATTCCGCACTCTTCCCAGCATTTATTCTTAACTTCTTTTCTTACTCCTTAATCTGCTTATCTTCCATCAGGAGCCTCTCACTTTGTAGTTCAATAGCCTGCACTTATTTCTTACCTTTACTTTTAGATGACTTCATATCTGAAGGTAATTTTCCAAGTGATATGCTTCGCAAATTAGAGGCTAATTGTCCTACTTGAATTTCTAGATTGCGAACATCAATTTGGTGACTTTGAATTATGGCAGCATTCTTTACTTTATACTCCTTGAACAAGCTCTTGAATGATGTTCAAGGAAAATGCTCGGACAGTATTGACTTTTGGAAATTTTGATTGTAGGGATGGCTAAAGCCTTGTGCATTATATTCTAATTATAGTTATAACCTTGCGAATTTTGGCTTACATGCTTTTTGAAAAATTCTTAAACTTCATATTTGTTGCATGTACGTTAGATGTTGTTTGCGTTCTTGCTAGAATTCAATTGTCCCTATGAGCATTTTGTTTTTAGCAAGATTCCACTGCATAGGACATTTAAGTTGTCTTTCTAGTCCTAATGTTGGTCGGTTCAACCTTAGACTTAGCAAAATATTTGGTTTTAAACATCTCACGTGCGAAGCACAAGCTAAGATGGATGACCACGATTAAATGTTGATTGTTGAAACAAGTGATAGAGGATGACGGTTATAAAAGTAAAGGCTGCTGCTTTTAGTAATGGCCTTTTTGGAACACGTGCTTAACGAAGATAAGTAAGAGACGTGTAGGAACAAGTATATGTTAAAAGAGAGTTGCAGACTTCGCGAGAAAGTTTCATTAACATTAGAGAGAAAAGAATCCCAAAAAGTGAAAGCAAACCTATGAAGATGCAATCCCATTCCAGTTAAGTGAAGCATCGCAAACGCAAGAATCCAGAGATGAAGCATAATCCTTCACCTAAAGCTGCTAGAATCAAAGGTAATCAAATGAAGGAAGCGATTACATTCAAAGAAGCTTTCGGAGCTGCCATTACTACTGCACAAGCAAGAAGGTCTCTTTTCCTATTTAATTCTCTTTTAACCTAGCTTTACTTTTCTCTTATGTTTTATTTCTTTTGCGTTTTGAAAATTTACCTTTGAAACTCTTTGTTAAACATTTTTTTTCGAATTTAATTTAATATAAGTTATGTTTTAAGCTTTGTTGTTTCAATTTTATGGTTATGTTATTAATTACTTTTAAGTTATTCTATACCTTAAGTTAAATTTTTTTGTTAATTTTGTTTACAATAATTGTCGCATTTCATACTTGTTCTTAAGTGTTTTTGAATACTTTGTTAATTTTGTATTGTGAGCATTTGTAATGGCTATCGCATTTCAACTTCAGTCAATTTTCATGATGAACTAAGCAATCGTGGGTAAGGATTATGTAATGAAGAATGTAACTAAAGTTTAATTAAGATAAAAGAAAGATGAAGACATTAATAAACTAATCATGTTTAATTACACAAGGGTTGATCGACCATCCACTCATTGCTTGCTTTTGTTTACTTTCATAATAAATGAACATTAAGAGATCTATTACTATTCTTCATTAGGTCATATAAGTCTTTGTGTGTTTAGGGATAGGCTAAGGACATCCATTCCACTAATGCACATGAACCACTCAAGTAATACAACAAGCTTCGGGCGGAATCTCGAGTTTCTATATATGTACTTCGAGAGAAGGTCTTGAAATAAATGTAGTGTGAATCGCTCTTCTTACCTTTAAACTTTATCCTAACTAAATGCTTTCCACAGTCATGAACTCCTTATATGCACCATGTTTACTTAACTCCGTTTAATTCATTCATTTTAGTTACATGTTAATTGCATCGTGGAAAAAACATTGGCAGAATTTCTTTTCTAAAAACTATATGCCAGTTGATGAAATTACATTCTGTTGATTTATTAATTCAGTCAATGTTAGTGTCTACCGTATTCTGCATGTTAATTACTTAGTATTTTTCATTGTTTGATTTGTCTTTACAATTAAATCACAAAACCATAATCACATCATTTCATTTATTAAGTTTAATCTTGAAAAACATAGTAAATTCTTAATGGAATTAGTCTATCTGGAAATGACTTAGGGATTTATTACTTGACTACAAACGACAATGTGCGTTTGCGTTCTATGTGAACTGAGATGCTTATAATGTTGTCAATGCGTGTAACATCCATGATAATACTTAATCAACTTTAGCGTCACATGCTCATTTCGCACCCATCACTCTTGTTAGGGACTGTGCCTTAATTATAAACATCATTCAACCTTAACGCATTAATTGGAATAATGATGTTATGCACATGATTTTTAGTATGAACACTTGAACAAGTATATGAGACATACAAATGGATCTAGATCCAAGTGAATAACCTAAATCCTTCTACAATATATGGTTTACGGCAGAACGCTTAAGTCCTGGTGACAATGTTGGTATGACCCATTATGTAATGGTTGAAGACAGCCTAACCATGATTGTTCATGTAGAGACATGTTAATGAGAGTACTTATGCAAAAAGAGTTTTTACATAAGATTGGACTAGAAGTATTAGATCTATCTAGTAATTTTGTTATAGACGTAGATCAAATATTTCTATAGGATGATTTTATGCTAGTATAAACTTAATCCTGAGTGAGCTGCGAACATCTTCTTTATGAAGCGTCCTTTGATTTGCATGGGTGAGACCAGTCATAAAAAATTTGATCAATAAGCCTCCCACGTTGGAGATTTTCATAGTGAGTGGTTGAGAACGCCACGTCACAATATGGAATTCACTCGTTCTCTAGTTTTGAGGAAGCATCATAGTTATTCCCTTAAGAACTGATTCGAGGCTTGAACAAAGGGTATTCGCCTCTTGCTGGCCCGAAGGATACTGGTTTATGGTTAGACCATGAACAACTTGTTCATTAGAGAAATCAGTGGTGCTCAAGAAGGAAGATATAATCACAAGGGTAAACAGACATTTTATCCCAGTTGGGAATTATGAACAAACTCGTGAAAGATCATTTAACGGAGTACCAATTATATTCGTAGACATAACTTATCATATAGTGAAAAAGTGTTCAGCACGGGCCTTTATAGAATAAGTATGATGTTAACGAATAGGCATTAGATCTCTAGTCGTTTAGCTTTCAATTTGCAGGTCCACTCGTTGACAACATGTATTTTAAACTTTATTATTTTACTATAGGTTTCATTTGTTGGAAAGTTTCATTTTTGCCATGTAAGGTGGTATGGTATAGTATGATATGATATAGATGAAATAAATTAGTGTTTGAAATGCATATATTATTGATAAATAATATTAATAGAACTAAAACATCAACGTATTTTTGAAATTTTTAAGAAAAAAAATTAAAAGGGAAAAAGGGAATTTGATGTGCATAGCACATTTGGTAAGAGACATTACAATTATAACATAAACTTATAAAAAATTCATTTATGGAAGATTTTTTAATTTTTTCCCACAATTTTAATTTTGCCCCTGGTAGACTTCAATCAGTGTACTGATTGACTTCAATCACTTAACTTATGAACTTCAATTAGTGTACTTATCAACTTCAATCACTTAACTAATCTAATTCAATCTCTTAAATGATAAACTTCAATCACTTAATTGATAGACTTCAATCACTTAATTGATAGACTTCAATTAGTGTACTGATCGACTTCAATCACTTAACTGATCGACTTCAATCAAATAATTAATGAACTTCAATCACTTAACTAGTCGACTTCAATCAGTTCAATCACTTAACTAATTGAATTTAATCACTTAACACATGTATCATACCGACTAGAGTTTTAAAAATACATACCAACTAAGCGTTTGAAATAAGACAGATAGGACATTGAGAGATCTGAGAGTCTTATGAAAATCAATTTAGAGAAATAAAATCGATAAAAGAATCGATTGAGAGAATGATACAAAACATTGATCGACTTCAATCAATGTACTGATTGACTTCAATCACCAGCATTGATTGACTTCAATTAGTGTATTAATCGACTTCAAACAGTGTACTGATCGACTTCAATCACCAGACTGATTGACTTCAATCAGCAGACTGAACTTAAATCAGTAGACTTCAATCACTAGACAGATCGACTCTAATCTATTTTTTGGTCATAGGCTTTTTGGTCATTTTGATAGGCCCGTCCAAAAAAATTGTTATAGATGCAAATAGTTTCAAAATTTGCTATACACCAAATATTTATGTTTTTTTTTATATACATGCAAAAGCCCCAAGAAAAAAACTAACAAGAAACCTATAGATTAAATTTTGATGGAATAATGAAAGATGAAAAAGAAAAAAACGCTTCAATTTTGATGGAATAGTAACAGTTGGCGCATGTTGTGCTTAGAACAAGAGGTGGAGTGGGTATCCTTTTACAGTAATAGATGGAAAATGATAGAAAATAGCTAGATTTTAAAAAAATATTAAAAAATAGCTATTTCTTTAAGCGTAATTTAATGTCTAAAAAAACTATATAAAGTAAAAAAAATAACATTTTTCCAAAATAACCCAGAGTATTTTTTAGAATTAATTATTAAATTAAAAATTAAATTTTCGAAAGCCCATTCATGAATTAACAACCAACTTCTATTTTAAAATTTCCTAATATAATTCATATAATATTTTTTTTCGTCCTCCTAAGAATTTGAATTTTTTAAACTTCCTTCCCAAAGCTTCATCCAATGTTAAAAACAAGTATAGAGATCTCAACCTTAATTACCAAACCTTCATTTAACAACCACAACCAAAAAAAAAAAAAAAAAAAAAAAAAAAAAAAAAAAACTTTACAAACCAGTCAACAACAACTAAGAAGTAGCAATCTCAAATTCAAGCTTTCATCAACAATTTTACTGTAACAAATTCAATAATAAAAGAGAAGTTGCGATCTAAAATTCGAGTTTTTTTCAACAAATTTTCAAATTAAAAAAAATAGCAAACAAAAAAGTCACAAATTTATATTTGCAATATTAGTGAGTCGGATATGTGATTGATCATATTTATTCATTTAGACAAGAATTTGATTGGTAATTTCTTAATTGTAACTCTCTCCACTTTGACACAGAATTGTGTGTGTCGACCTTCAATGGAGGTTACTCCCAATTGCTGAATGATATTTGGAACGACAAAGATATATATTCGAATTACAAGTAAACATAGATTAGTATTGCAACTGGGGCAACTATATACCAATATATATCATCAATTGAAACAAGTCTCCAATTGGATAATCCAAAGTTGATCGGATATCACTCTTCAAAGATGGTGCTAGAAGAATTAAAGTTATAACTTCAAAGAAGAATCAGGATGTACCATGAATGTACAACAGGTTCGCAAGCGAGATGTACCCTTGAAAGCTTAGACAAAAAAAAGAGGGTTGAGAGTTCATGTGACTGACAACTTTCGATGGTGCTTTCACGGGAGCCGTCATTGGCTGGTAGAGGGAAACACGAGTGTAATCATAAGTTTGAAGAGAAGCAATTTGGCAGGTGTCAATATCCGAAGTGAAATTGAGTAATGGTTTTTTGGCCTCTTCACTTTCACATCTTCAAAAATTAGAGTTTAAATACATCTCAATAATGACAATAGATCAACAATTGGACGCTCCATGAAGTAAGATATTTTATCTTATCTTATAATTTTATCTTTAAGTACATCACATCCAATCACATGTAGTGTCTTAGTATGTACTTGATATGAAATTAGATGTGCAGTTAAAACTTGTTAAGAAAGCTCTTCATGCTTCTTAAATTTCATTTATAAAGAGGTTAAATTAGTTAGAAAGAGGTAAGATATTTTTATTTTTTAAGCAACAAAGATGAAGGTTAAATCAGACTAACTGAGATCTTTTCTAAATCATATTCTCATGACAAGGATGTATAGAAATATCGAAAGATCTTTATACAAAAAAAAATCAAATACAATCATTAAATATTTTGTTCAATGACGAGCACAATTTTTTTTTATTTAAAATAAAAAAGATTAGAAGTATTTTTGTCCATAATAATTCCCTAAAAAAAATTGGAGAAAAGTAGACATAAACTTAAATGCAGAATAAGTTTAATAAGTTTAGTCATTCACCAAATTAGTTCCTAAAAACTAATCATTTCTTACTTATCCCTTTGCAAATACCATCAAAGCCGATATGAGTTTTAAATATATTCAGGCCAAACGTCGGTTGGGAGATCGGTACAAATTATATCTTCCCAACCCCGCCGGCCAAACACATCCTTATTCCCCATCCAAACCCCTGACGGTTCATGAATTATACACCAAATAAGTGTGTTGAAATTACCTTTTGCAATCTGTTTTCAGGCATCAAAGCCTCACTCCATGGATATGGAAATGAGTTGTTCTACTGTTTTTGACACAAAACTGATATTGGGAAGAAGAAGACCAGCACGATACTCCTCCGGTTCAAACTCCATCCTTGTTAGAGTTCTGTGGTAGCTCTCGGTAGCAAATCTAGGGTGCCCCTTGGCAACTGCAACCTGAGATCATTACAAAACATAAACAGAAATGAAGATCATCAGCTTTCAATCACTTTTGAGCAAATGGCTACAAGCTTTATAGCTTCTAGCTACTTTCAACAGGTTTTTCCAATGAATGTTTAGGATTATCAAGCTAGTTTAGTTTTCCATGGTTAGTCCTGGTTATGTGATGGGGCAGATGGAGGACGGAGTGCCCCCAAATCGACTCATCTTTGGTTAACAAAATTATATAAAAAAGTTAAAAAGACTATAACTTTCTCTCGAACTTGCTCCTACTAATTTTGTAGAATCAAAAGATAGAAGGTACACTTTGTCTCGCTCAGCACCAAGTGCAAGATGAAAATGATACTATTTGAGCATTCCCATTGATAGTCTAGGGACGGGTCAATAGTGCCCCGAGTTTAGAGGAGCGAAGCTGTAAGTTACCGAGTTAATCAAGAAAAAAAAAAAGTATTGACCGCCTCTCACCATCAGGAAATACAGAACCTTTAAAGGGAAGCGCTATAGAGTAATTTCTCTTAATATTTTGTGTTAGTGAGTGTCAAAACCTTTTGCATACATTTCGACTATTCTTATGAAATCAAGACATCAGGGTACTGCTACATTTGGTTGTCAAAAAATAACTCGTAGGAAACGATAACTTTAAGTATCGGCCAGCCACTTTAGATTGATTTACAAGACCGTTATATAACCATAGTTGAGTTTGATTTTCTTTTGTTAATTTTTTTATGAACTATAAATTCAAGCTTGTTGAACATACCAAAGTTGGCCAGAAATGAATCCAAATATCTAATCTGAACGTATAAAAGATTGACCATAAAGATATTGTGACGTGAAACTTACACAGTGTCTATTTTCCAACTCTGAGATCCAAAATTTCCATTCTTTCAGAATTTCCCCTTCGACTTTAACCCATATGTCGTTCCACCCATTGTGATGAAACTCCACTTGCTCCAATCCGTATGTCATTCCACTTCCAATAGCTTTCACATATGCTTCTTTGAGAGACCAGAATCTGAACAGTGACAGAAATAATTGAGAACTCATTATGTCGGTCATGTTACAACGATTATGTTTTTAGTTTTATCCTTTTGAAAATTATACTTGTTTCCTTCCAATTATTTACTATGGTTTTTACATTTAAGAAACTATTTTTTTACCTCCCGTTTGAAAACGATTTTGTTTTTGAAAATTAAACCCACAACCTGACTCTAATAGCAACATTACACTTGAGCTTTTAAAAACTAAACCAAAAATTTGAAAACTACAAAAAGTAATGGTTAGGATTCATATCCTTCCTTGGGAGAAGATGAAACCTTTGCAGAGAATTTGAGTTCAAATAAACTTAGATTTCAAAAGTTAAAAACAAAAAATCAAATGGTTATAAAAAAGAAGAAGAATAATAATAATAATAAAAAAGGACCTTAGTTTTTCAAAAAGAGTAGGGCCTAAATGAAGAAAACTAAATTGGAATCATGCATAGAAAACCAACACAAAAAAGTTGGAGTTCAATCAAACCTGTAGAACTCAACCAAAACACTGGAGCTAGAGCTAGGATTCATGATACTTTTCCATTCTAAACCTGAAAAGTAAGAGGAGAAATTTTTAACAAATTCAACGGTATCCTCATTTTGGGGAGTGGTGTAAGAGACAACATCCAACCCCACAAGACACAGAGGTTCTGATGCAATAACCACATAGTCACCCTGATGTGATACATTGAAATTAAAATTGGGAAAGTCTGAGGCAAGAATATCACATTCCTGAAAAACAAATTATAGAACTTGGGTATTAGTTATCATAACTTTAATGTTGTAAACCAAGCAAAAATACATGAAAAATGACTGCTCAGAAGGATACATAATAACATTACATTTTTTCTTTTTCTTTTTTCCATAAAGAGAATAATAAAATAACAGAAAGTTTTTATTTGATGACCGAGAAACAGAGTTTCGCCCCACTACATACTTGAAGTCATTCGTGCTCGTCACATGGAATGGATCCAAGTGGCAATAAGAGATCACGGATTTCAAACTTGGTCTCTTAACCTACCTAGACTCCAAACATCTACCATCAACAATAGAAAAGGTGAAAATACAAGCTTCTGAGGTTTGGAAACAAAAACCATGTTTCCATTTATTTTAGACAATATTAAGCAGTATTAGGGGTGTAAACGGTTCGGTTCGGCTCGGTTTAAGGGCCAAATCGAAACCGAACCGATCGAACTTTCCATAGAAACTATGAACCGAAACGAACCGCCTATATTCTGTAACCGAACCGGTAAACTCACGGTTTGGGCGATTTGGTTTTCGGTTAACCAAAGAAACAAAATAATTGCCAAGTTCTGAGAACGAACATGCAACTTGAACCTATTCAAAACCATGTGCCTAACCAACTGTTGCCATCATTATAATTGCTACATTTCTCATTAGAGGTTAACATAGAATATATTTGCATCATAGTCGGTCTAAATTAAAATAGAAACGCAACATTTAAGATTTGAATCCTAGTGTGTGGCAGGATAAACAAATGCGGAGACCAGTTCAGCTTCCATATCCTCTTGATTCACTCAATTTTTTTAATATAAGTATATTAAAAAATCAAACACAACTCATTAAAAACCGAAACCGACCGAATATTTTGGTTTTTATTATTTTGAAAACCAAAACTGCCCAATATAATCGGTTTCAGCTTCAATCGATGTCGGTTTCGGTCGGTTTAGGCAGTTTGAGCGGTATTTCGGTTTTTCCTTACACCCCTAAGCAGTATAGTACTCAAGAAAAATGCCAGTAACACAGATCATACTTATTTGTGAAACGAAACTAAAGTAATTTACTACTTTTAGATTACAACCATACCAGATAAGGCTTGCCTTCCAATGTACGCTTTATAATTATCTCATCGTATGGGATTTTTAATATGTTGTGTACAAGGGCATACTGAAGCAACCGACTCAGAAGAGCACGTTTCTGGTCTTCCATCTTAAAAAATCTATGAACAAGGAAATAAATGAAGGTTATCCACCACTATTACTTAAGTTCTACTGTTCTACAACTCACAGAGTAAAATTTGATTGCTCATTCAAAAGATATTCGTTAGATATTTCTAATGAGTAAGCAGTGTTTTTAAAAGCTTACTGAAGCACAACAGACGTTCAAGGCTTAAGGCTTAAGTGTGAGGGCACGCTGACATTTTTGTACGAGGCATAAAATATCAAATGTATAGAAAATTTTAATACATGAAGAGAAAATATGATGATTAATAAAATGGTAAGTTCAAGAAAATAGACCTTTTATTTAAGATTGTAAAATTATTCAAGTGTTTCTTCCCTAAAAATTCGATGCTGAGGCAGAGGCATGCTGTATCAGTGAGAAAAATGTCTTACAAAAACACTCCAACAGAAAAAAAATGTCAATAGGTGTAAATCCTATTATGGAAGTTCTAAATCCATTCCCATTAACTACTATGAGTTAAAGAGTCTGGTAGTAATTGATCAATAAAAGTCGATGTAAATAGTAAATAACTTGTTCAACAGCCATGATGACTACCGACTTCTTACCTTAGAACTCAGAGACACAATTATACAACCTGTAAAACAAATCTTGTTCAAGTAAAGTGATGGCGATTACTTACCTAAAATTTAAAATATCCTACAAATTTACTTGACAATCTAACATAATAGGGTAACTTGTGAAAATAATCAAGGTGTGAGCAAACAAATCTCATACCAACATATTAAAGGGAAAAAAACTATCTTGTAAAAGCGAAATGTTCTCCACCTCTCTCCTCTCTCTACCCCCACTCGAAACCCAACCTTCTCCTTCGACCGCCACTAAATGAAGCCACTGGTGACCAAATATGGCCTATCAATGCTCCTTGGTGAGGATTGGAAAGAAACGATACACCATAGATACCAACCCAGAGATCACAATTCCAAATTATCGAGGGGACGAAAGAACGAAGCTTTACCTTGAATTTGAAAAAAAAAAAAGAAAAAAAACCCTCTGCACTAGGTAATAGAAACGTTCAACAGATTAAAGGATTACTCGATGGATCAAAAATTCTTCCACGGGAGGTTCGATCCACTAGATAGAGAAAATAACTACTAGAAGGGGCTTCTGTTCTGAGTTCCACAATATTCTCTCAAATGGAGCTAACAACAAAGTGATTATACCAACAGGGAATAATGGAAGAGGATAAACAGCTTTTTACAAACGCATTAAATGAAAAAAGAGCAAGAGTTGACCCCTTTTGTACCACCAACAACCTCTACCAACCTGCAATATCTTATAAAGAGACTTTAGAGGGTAGACTGAGACTTTAAAGGGGAGACACGCCCAGATCTCAGCAAAGACAATATTTGACCCCATAAAAGTTGCAGTCTCAGTTGAGGTTTTTGTTTTGTCTACATCATCTTTGCGATCTGTTTTCAACAGAAAACACAAGAATGCTTATGCATACAGCGGATCACAGCAAGATTCCCTTGCCTACAAAGGTCGTTTCTTCTGCATGCACCATTCATGAGAGGGTGGGTACCGATGACCAAGAAAAAGAATACCAAAAGCAACCTATCCATCGATTAGCCAATTCTATCTGAAAATTGCCCTATTCCCTACTCTCTTGCTCCATCAAAACCAGTGATTAATGACTATTTTGTCCCATCCGAACCAAATCAAATAACCAAGCAGACCAAAAAATCCCTGCCTCGGGAACTCTCACCCCAACCAAACCAGATAACCAACCAGAAAATCCAACAAAAAAACCCCATACCACCAACCAAAACCAAAGGAGCCCACCTGAGCCACCTCAAGCCTTCTTCGCTCGAAACAGATTTCTTCCCTGCCTATGTTTTTCCTGAACCCTCACATATGTCATCAAAAACCACCATACCCTATTGATCAATGAAACCAGAGAATGCATTTAAGATCCTCACCTTTCAGTCGAATATAAGGAAGGTTGCTCATCTCCAGGTGATTCTCCCCATAACAATCAAACTTTGACCATTCACCACGGAGTTCTCAAAAACATTGACAGATATTTCAAGGAAAAGCAAGAGGAAAGCTATATGATGGAAGAACCAAACCCATTGAGGATTGATCAAACCCTCAATGATCCTAGAAAATTGGGTGGAAATACTAAAATTTGCTCATATGGCATGGAATGAGATCTTGGATTCTGATATCTCGGTAGAAATGACTACACTCATCCCTTTTTTTCCCCTTAGTTAGGCAAAAAAAAAGGCTCTACATTGCTCTAATGCCTAATATTAGCAGACAGAACAAGGCATAAAAGAGGCAAAGGAACCGGAAGGGAGAACTCAACAACCTTAAATCATCGATAAAGATCGGATGTCAGAGGGCTGGGAAAGTGGAAGAAAAGATCCTTCGTTAAAAATTTCTTGAAGATGCACGACCCAGCTATTGTCATCTTACAAGAGACAAAGAGAGTCCATGGATAACAAATATGTTAAGTCTTTTTGACCTCTAGAAATATGGGATGGTACGCCTGGATGCCAAAGGAACCTCTGGAGACCTTGTAATAGCTTGGAATGAATCTTCCATCAAGGATCTCGAGTTGGTTAAAGGTACTGTTAGAAAGTGTGGGCATCCATCTCAAAACCAATTGGCAATGAGAGAAGTAGCCCACTCTATCTTATATATATG
>JBBMEG010072392.1:0-12899 GCA_037832605.1 Cyclanthera cordifolia | reverse complement strand
ATCATTAAATTACTTGACCCTTTTAGTTTAAACAACCATTATTTTTATTATTATTATTGTCATAATATAATTATTATATAGGGGTATAAATTTGGTCATATGATTCGGAAAAAATTTGAATTTAGTCTTTATAATTTAAGAATCTAAATTTTAATCGGACGTGGAGAAATATAAAATTTAATTTTTATAATTTGGAGAAATATAGAATTTAGTATTTCAATTTGAAAATTTAAAATTTAGTTTATAGTTTTATAAAACCTGAAAGATAGTTCATGTTATTCGTAAACTCTAAAATAAATGAAATAAAATATTGATTTTTAAAATCGTACTCGTGACATAATGTTGAATTCAATTACATCAAACAATAAAATTAATATACCATCAACCGTTTTCATAATCAACTAAAGTTTAAATTTTCAAACCATAAACACTGTAATACAATTACCCTATAATCAATTCTTACCGTTTTCCGTCTTCCGAAATTACCAACAAAAATTTGGTCTAAAAAAATACCAACAAATTTCAACTTAATTACGTGGCAGACTCATTAATTTTTATTTGTTTTTTCAGATAAAGGGGATGGTTTTAGTGCCCTTTAAAAATTATGGGCAGTATAATAATGGTTAGGTCAAAACACATGTGTTTCCTCATTTTTATATTTGTTTCATTTTGATTTCTGTCTAATTTTAATATATGAATTTTTACATTTGGTCAATCTAAATTATTAAAAGTCTAATTTTGATCGTTTCGTTTTCAAAAAAAGTTAAAAGAAAATAGTTCTTGGGCCAATTAAAAAGTATATATAATTTGAAAAATTATGAAATGAAATAAAATAATAATGAAAAAAAGGCATCTTCTTGATTCTCTATTTTTTTTGGTCCCTCAACTTTCATCATTACTCTAGTTTGGTCCCTGAACTTTCAATAGTTTAATTTTATTCTCTAAATTTTGAGTTTTGTTTTACTTACTTCTTAAACTTTCAAAAGTCCTATTTTAGTCTATAAATTTTGAGATTTGTTTCGTTTCTTTCGGTCTCTGAACTTTTAAAAAATTTTAAAAAGTATCCTTATAAAATTTTTTCTTTAAGAAAATTATAATTTTTTTTCTTCTATAAATTTTAATAATATTTTCACATTTTATCCTTGATTATATTCAAATTATTAACATTATTGAACCAATTTCGATTAATAATAGAGACTAATTTTAAGGTTTTTTTTTTTCAGAGTTGGACTAAATTTAAACTTTTGGAAGTTTATGGACCAAAATGAAATAAATCTGAAAGTACAGAGACTGAAATTGAACTTTTGAAAATTTAAGAAACAAAATAGAACAAAGTTGAAAGTTCAAGGACCAAAATGGTATTTTACCATTTTTAAAGTAAACGCTTGTTGGTCATTTGAATAATCTTCTTGTTCCGCCCCTTTTTCCTAATCTCCATTGCAAGAAAAATCTAGGATTTTATAAACAGACAATAATATAAATGAATTGTGAAGAAATAAAATTTCCAAGAAAGAATGTTGTGATTGTTTAATCGAATAGAACAAGGTCCCAACTATAATAGATTGAAAATAATAACAATAATGAAGAGAAGGAAGAGAAAGAATGACACACGATGATTTAACGTGAAAAATTGCTTAAAAAGATTAGGGTAAAAACTACAGGTAAGGATAGAAGAACTTCACTATAAAAATAGAAGTTACAAACCTTTTCTCTTACAAAGTAGCAACCAAACTCTCTTATAAGGAGAAATCCTCTCTATTTTTGTCTCACAACGTTACTCACTTAAATATGGATGTCTTGGGAGATTTTGAGATCGTTTGCCAACAATCATGAGCAATCACTTATTTAATTATAGTGCACATAAACTTTGGGCTCCAAGTAAATTCTATGGTCAAAAATTGGCACATCTTGCCTTGTTAATTAAGTCAATCTGTGGTCACAATTTTATCACAACTTCACTTTGAACAATATACAGAGTCTAGATCTTTCATCAACAATCTTGGACAAAAGATATTTTAGAATTCTCTTCATCGATCTTGAACATATATGTATGATCTAGAATCTTCCTTGGTAGTCTAAGATAAAGGTGAATGAGCTAGAATTCTCCAATTTTAATTTTACTTTCTCCCACTTGGAGATTTGGTTGATAATTAACCATTCTCCACACTAATATTTCTTCCTTCCCATCTCTATGTTGCATATAGTCTTGGTAAGCCATTTGAGGATTGATCCCAATTGAACATGTCAACGTATCCTCTAACAATAAAGTCCGATTCTTCACAATACAATGAAACATTTATTGATCATTTAATGTGTCTAAAGATCCTTGTAACAACTTTCCAATGCTCTTCACCATATTTTTTCATATACCTACTAACTACTCCCATTACACATGCAATGTCTGGTCTGGTACAACTCATGGAGAACAATAAACTTCCCACTACTGATTCTTATAGTTCTTGAGACATCTCCATCCACTTTGCTTCACTGCAAAGGCATATACTTGAGGATAACTTGAAATTAATAGAAAAATGAGTAGAAATTGGCTTATAGTCTGTCATGCATGTTGAAGTGTTGCAAGACCTTCTTCAAATGATCAGATAGCCAAGTCATTCTAATATTTCTATTTCGGTGAATTTTCATCATTATGAATCTTGTTTGCATGTCCCAAGTCCTTCATTCCAAAAATCCTAGCCAATAGTTGAGGCTTCAACTTTCCAATACGAACTTTATTCAGGCTTACTACCAACCTATAACAACAAGATAATGAAACCCTTTTTCACCAAACCTCTTGAAGTATGCACAAAGTCCATTCCACTAAACCTTTTGAAATATCCACAAGGGTCTGCATAAAGTCTTTTTCACCAAACCTCTTGAAATACGCACAAGGATTGCACTAAGTATGTTATATCCAAGGCTCATGATGAAAAAAAATCTCTTATAACATCTTGGCTCCTATATTATACCGTATAGAGATTAGGTCAACTAATAAACTAAGTTCCATTTTTCTTCTAGTTGGAGCATATATATTTCTTCTTCAAGAAACTTGTTGATGATAACCTTATAGGTAGTGTGATCTCACAGGTAATACCTCTGCACATTATCAACATACCCTAAGAACGATATCTTATGGATTTTGGATCCAATTTTTTTATTTATGAGTATTATACATTACGTACATCAGACTTTTAAATACATGAAGGTTTGAATAATCAACAGGCTTTCTAATTCTCATATGTATTGACGTCTTCGAGTAAATTTCTGTTGATAGATCATGATTCATTATATAATAGGCAACATTGACTGCTTTTGCTCATAACAATTTATCTAAGCTAACAATTCCCAACATCACTCTTGTTCTTTTCAACAAGGTTCTATCCAACTGCTCTACCACTTCATTTTTCTGAGTGTAGGTAGTAGTTAACTGCATTTTACTATCTTGTTGATTCCATAACTAAGAAAACTCATTGCTTACATATTCTCTTCCATTATCTGTCCGCAAACACTTGACCTTTTACCTGGTTGAAGTTTAACGCTTCAAATATTTTGAAGATCGAACACACATCTACCTTGTTTTTAATGTAATACACTTAACACCTCTTGAAGTAATCGTGTATAAAGAACACAAAGTTCTCTGCTTCTTCTAAAGATGTAACTGGCGCTTTTCATACATAAGAATAAACTAATTTTAGAATATCTTTATTTTTAGAATTTGATGGGTTGAACTTTAATTTATGTTGCTTACTTGTAACGCAATGCTCCTACAAAGGTAGATACACTTTAGTCGGCCATATGAGTAGATTTTACCTTGCAAAAACACTATATTCTTACTTTGCTATGTGTCTAAGATTCTCATACCACATCTTTGAAACCTTTTACTTGGGCTAATTGAAGTAACTAATGTCTCTCCTTTCAGTAAAGTCTCTCCCACCAGCATGTACAAGTTTGTATCGAACTTTTTCTACATTAATAAGTATCAATGCTCCTCGAATGAATTTCATGATTTCTTTCTCAACAACAAATTTACAATCAAGGTTTTTCAAGTTGACGTAATGAGAGCAAGTTCGTATTCACGTCTTCTACGTGCCACACTTGTTGGACTATACAACGTCATTATCTTGGAACTTCGACTTCATAGCTTTAGTACAAACAATCTACAAGGCATGGCCATTAGAGCTGAAACTAGATCCTTCTTAGACATGTTCATAATGATAGAAACGTTCTCATCAAAAGGTCATGTAATAACTGGCTCCTCAATCAATGAACCCCACATCAGGAAAATTATTTCTACCTTAAATAGTTGTCATTGCTTAACACAATAAACCATCACTTTCTTTTTAGGTGCTTGAAAGATTTCCTTGAGGGTTGAAATCTTTCTTTGTTTAGATTTCAAAAATCCTTCTTCTTACTTCTTTATTTGACCGTTCCTTGACTTTTGCTCCAACTAAAGCTACATTTCGTTGACCTACCTCTTGTGTTCACTAGAGCCTCTATTTTTCGAGTCGATGGCAAGTTAATCATATGAATCAAGAAGACTTTGAAGTAGAATTTCACCACGTTTAGTTGGCTCTATCATTGAATTAGTTTCTATCATTCGAAAAGAATATTGTCTCTCAAAGAAAATATTGTTGTGAAATGACTTGATCTTGTACAGTTTTGTGAGATCATCTCAATTCTCCTTTGCATTGTTCTTCTTCTTTATACTTGAAAATACTCTATCTGCTATTGCCAAATGAAGATTTGTCATAGTATTCCATTCATCTTATTCTACTAATCATATGTGATGTCCACCGAACTTCCACTTATGAAAGCTAGAACAATTATCTTCTCTCTGGATATCCTTCATCTTCATCATCTACAACAAGAAATTCTTCTTGTTAAACTTCTCAATCTTGAACCATGTCGTCATTCATTCTACAATGAACTATAAATAATCCTCATGCCTTTCAATAAAGGTAAAAATAACTAACTTATTTTTTGATGTGAATGATCTATTTCTAGTGACAACCACATAACATACGATAAGTACATATTTATACCAAGAACCTAAATCTGAGACCGCTTGTTGTGATTTTTTAATCGAATAAAGTAATGTCGCAACTATAATAAATTGAGAACAATAATAATAATGAAGAGGAATAAAAGAACGAATGACACACCATGATCTAAAGTGGAAAACCCCTAATCAAATTAGGATAAAAGAAATACGGGCAAGAATTGAAAAACTTCATTATAAAAATAAAAGTTACAAACTTTCTCTCGTACAAAGTAGCAAACAAACTCTCCTATAAGGAGAACCTCTCTCTATTTTTATCTCACCCTCACTCTCTTAGATAGAGATTTTTGGATGGATTGCCAACAATGGAAATCACCTATTTATAGTTGCACATAAACTTGGGCTCTAAGTAAATTCCATGGTCATAAATTGGCCACATCTTGCCTTGATAATTAAGTCAATTATGTGCTCAAATTTTTGTCACAACTTCATTTTCGACAATGTACATGGTCTAGATCTTTCCCCAAAAATCTTAGACAAAGAATGTTCTAAAATTCACTTCATCAATCTTGAACATATGTGCATGATCTAAAATCTTTCTTGACCATCTAAGATAAATGTGAATGATCTAGAATTCTCCAATATTATTTAACAAATAGTTGTGCATGAGAATTCAAGAAAAAACTAGGGAATTCTTCAAATCAACTCATAAATGAAGAATCAACTTTACTCAACTCGAAGTCGATTGATTATCGAATGAATAATGCCCATCTTTTAAAAAAAATTTGATTTCTTCAAAAATTGTATGAAAAATAATCGATAGTACGTACATGTTTGATGTTTCATATTGAATGCATGTCTACTAAATCATACGCTTTTACTTTTTCCTAACCAATAATATAATGGCGTACTTAAAAAAATGGAGCATCATGGTAAATAAAAGAAGATGAACGTTTAATTTTTAGGGGATTTTGCATGTATATTAAAAATACCATAAATATTTGGTGTATATCACATTTTGAAACTATTTGCACCTATAGCAACTTTTTGGGCGGCATATCAAAATGACCAAAAAGCCTCTGGCGCAAAAACTGATTGAAGTCGATCAGTCCACTGATTGAAGTCAATCTGTCAAGTGATTGAAGTCAATCACTCTACTGATTGAGGTCTGCTGATTGAAGTCGATCAATCTGCTGAATGAAGTCAATTAGTCTACTGATTGAAGTCGATCAGTATGCAAATTGAAGCTGATCGGTCTGTGTAATTGTCTTCTTCATCTCTAGACAAGCCTTCACCTTCACCGGAAAAACTCCATTGAAGCTGCTTTCAAGCTTCAATTCACAAGTGAAATCGTGATTCTTAGCCGCTCCAGTTCAAACCCACCTCTAGTATGTCGATCGCAAACATGGGAATTCAAAGGAAGACAAATTCAATCAAAAAATTGAAATCAAAATTGGAAACAGGCCGAAGATATGGGGTTCAAGCTTATTTCGCTGGAAAAAATGAGGTTGAGCGTGCTGGTTTTTATGGCAGAGGCAAGGGCGACACTGGCTGAGGAAAATGGGATTCCGATACTGGTGGAGTTAGTAGAAGACGAAATGCTGCGGTAGAAGGAAATGTGGCGGTGATTTTTTGCTAAAGATTTGAGAGAATAGTGTGCTAGTGTACAATGGTAGCCCATGAATGTGCAACTTGGTTGATTACATAAAGTAGGGTAGATTAGTACTTTAAAAAAATAACGTCAAATTGTGCTATAAATAAATTTTAAAAAAAAATTGTGCTATAATTAAAATAGACAATACAAAAGTTGCTACCTACATCAATTTCCCTAATTTTTTTCTATTGTTATTTTAATCCATCTCATCAATTTTTAAAATTATCTACATTTTTTAATCAGCCCAATGACTATTTTAATTTTTTTGAAAAGTTTGAGTTATCAAGATTAGACTTTTAGTAGTCTATGAACTAACTTGAACAAATGTAATTGTTGAGAGACTAAAATTAGACTTTTAAAAATTTAGAGACAAAAAATAGAATAAACATCAAATTCAATGAATGAAAATAATATTTAAACCTAATTTTTATAGGGGATTTTTTTATGTGGCAAAAAATAAAAAATACATTTTAATTTTTACAAAAAATATATTCAAAAGATATCAAACTAGATTCAATAAATTTTAATTTATAACTGCAAAATCGATTTACATATAAACTTAAATCAAGTTAAATTTAAAAAGGATAGTCTTCAATCAAATTCTTGAAATACTTTACATATTTTTTTAGAAAAGTTGTTATAATGAAAAGAGATTTTTCATGTATAATAAAAACAATCAATATATAAAAATATGATTGACATCTTTGTTGAATAAATTTGTACATACGTAAAATTGAGATGGATTAAATGAAGGCCACAGACAACCTTTTTCAATTAGTGTCTCAAATGGTCTTTAATCATATATACAGTCAAACATCAATCACCCATTATCTTTATTTAGTGTCACATATAGTTTTAAATAAATAAATCAGATACGTACTCTTAAATCAAGAGATGGTGAAGAGCGTAGTTGAATATGCAAAAACTCTCAAAACTTTGCTAAAATAAGTGTTAAAATTAAATTGACAATAAAAAAACTTCTAAAAGAGCAAATTGCCGGCTAACACTCCAAAATTCCTGGATAGTTTAATCATATAATTAAGTTGACATCCTTGAATTTTAGGTATTAATTGTTGATTACATCCTATGGTTCTAAAGGTTTTACTCCATATGGAATAAAAGTAATTCTAGCCAAAATGAGGTCGATTATGCAAGAATGTTTAAGGTCAAACCGTAATTATCCAAGAGTTTGTCTTATAAATACTACATCATAGAATTGGATTACAGCTTCCACAACATAGTCTTCTTCACATAATATCGAAATTATGCTCCCCTCTTGGTCATGACCCTTGTTTATGCTAACACCAAAACAAGTTTGAACTCTTCCTCGTGTTGTGTCGTTCGTGGTTCTCCATCGTTCATTATACTTCAAGTTACATTATTTTCGCTCTTAAACCATGAGTTTAAAAACTTTTCAAGCCAATAAACTCATCTTTTTATCATCTTGTTAAAGCCAATAACTCTAGGAAAATTTGTTGGTGTTTTTCGATTTTGAGAACCTTCGAATCTTGGTTTCGTTGTTATTTCTTCCTCAATCCAATACGCAAGGTAATTCTAATATTTCTTGCTATCTAAATAAAAATATTTTCTAGTAAAATTGTGGAGATTGAAATAAAGAAATATGATATTTTCTCCCTTTTTGAGGTTATCGCAACCCTAGGTAATCCTAAAACGTTTGCGCATTTTTTATTCTCATGTTTTATCTTGCTCTATTTTTGTACAAGGTAACCTTCTTATTGAAAATTATTGAATGTTTCATGATTCTTGATAGGATCTTGGAGATTTTCTTGATTCTTCAAGGAAAGTCGTCAAATTAAGAAACTCGTCGCCTTTTGTATTTCTTTGTTATAGGCACTTGGGTTTTAAGATTTTTATCATTATGTTTCCTCATGATAACTGAATAGTAGCCAAGATTTGAGGAGTATTTTACGAGAAACCCCCTTCTCAAACTTAAGAAGTAGTCACGATCAAGATAGGTTCCCCGTCGACGTTTTCGCTGTTTTACTTCTTGTAGGTGTTGTTCTTCAAGGATAATTCCATGTTCCTAGACATTAATATTTCTTTTTAGAATCATAATATTGAATCTAACCTTTTGTTTGGATAGGTTGAGACCGAGGGAGGGTTAAGATTGGTTTTTGGCGACTTTAGCGAATATTAATCATTTCACTTCTTTAGCATCCTTTGTATAAAATTGGTCCATTTTTTTTTATTGACAATAATTGATCATGTTGAACCTTTAATTATGAGTTGACCAACATTGACCGACGTTGATCTGGTCAACCGGGTTTGATCGAGCCTTGGGTCCTAAAAACCCATTTTTCAAAGTTTGGCCCCTTTTATCAATTTCGACGTCATAAGTCCGTTTGTAATGGTATTAGATGATAAATCTAACTAATTTATTCAATAGGACCATAATCAAGTACCAAGCTTTGGGGTTCGTTAAATTTGGAGCCATGGAGCTCATTTAGAAATTTTGGTCAGGTAAGGAACCGTTACCCCTATTCATGGTATGTGGTTTAATAACATGTATGCTTGTTGATTGATCTTGTTTAATATCTTGTGATGATTTTTGTGTTTCTGTGTTATTATGATATATTATTGATGTTTATTAGGGCATGATGTTCTTAAATGAACTAGCCTAATCTTCCTTTATGTTTTGTGATATATGTTAGGTCAGGATGTTCCAAAGGGAAATAGCCTTATTGATTTGTTAATTTATAAGAGCCGAGATGTTCCAAGCCCATTTATAATTGTCCCAATGGGGACAGCTGTTTTGGTGCTCTAAAGAGAACCCAAGATTTAATGATGTCCCAAAGAGGACCTGTCTCTTATTTAGCACGAGCTAATGATCAGGAAAGACGTATCTTAGTCATGAGTCTCGAATATAAGATTTTTTCAGGTGCGGGGTGAGCGGACGACATTCTTACTTGTCTAGCGTCAGAGACCGAGTGCATCAGCTTAGCCATACCTAGCAAGGGTTTGCTTCACTTTTCTCAGGTGTCGTGTTTAAGAGTGAGAGTGTGGGCGATATTCAACTGAGAGAGGTGTTTGTATTACCACTTCGCGCGAGTGTTCGAGGCCTAAGGTCCACCGGGTTGCATTAGCTCGCTGAGAGGCTCTCACACTAGCATTGATTACCAAGATTTCTTAGAGTCAAAAGACTCTATGAAAGGTATTTTCGATCTCAAGCATTAACTAGTAGACTTCTCTAGTCATTGACACAAATCAATGATTTTTTTGAGAGGTGTTGTCATTACATGACTCGACACCCATGATTTGGGTGAGCGTACCCCTTGATGTTAATGATTACTATTTTTTGGCATATATTGTATCATGTGAGATGCTCTTTTAATTGTATACATGTTGTACTTAGAACTGGGGAATCTTAATGAGTTTTGCCAGTTATCATTTCCATTGTTGAATTTTCCTAAGGTACTTGGACCAGGATGATGATCAAGCTGCTATGTTGACTATGAAGATCGCTGCAGTAGAGTCTAGAAATTGTCCTAGCATGTTTTAAAATTTCGTTTTTTTTTAATATAATTGTTGTTTATTGAGTACACTAAAGAAGAATGAGAATGATTATGGGAGTAATGAGAATTGGGGGAAGAACGAGAAAGGGGATGATTATGGGAAGAATGATTAATTGTGTTATGGTGAAGAAAATGTTATGAGAAGAATGATTGAATAAAATAATGGGTATGATGAGAGTAAAAACTAGTTATGGAGAGAATAGAAAGTAGTTAGGAGGAAAATAAAATGGTGATTTTTGGGAAACATGATTTTGAAGAAAATATTATCAATGGCCCAAACACCGGTAATCATCTTTTTTTTCCATTCTCCCCCTTTATTAATGGTTGCCCAACATCCCCTAAATATTTTTTGGATCTTATTGAATAACCGTTTTCAATAAATACATTGATTTATCGGATTTTCATATATTGGAGTTAAAGATCTTTAATTTTATCTTTGAAAACTTGGGTCGTGCATTACCAAAATAATTAAATAAAGATGTTTAAAAAAAATTTATTTACAGGCATATTCAATTTTTATATCCGCAAATAATCTAGGCAATATTTATTGAATATAATTAACCCTACTACGCGTGCTAGACCCAACGCTATAAATATAGTGAAAACTATATTAGATTTTTAATTATTAAAAATTTAAGAAAAATTAAAACTTAAAATTTGATGAAGACCAAGGGTTTCAAAATGATACTATGGTCTCAAATAAACTTGTTGAGCCTTAATTATAAAATACCAATGGAACTCGTTATTGTAGTGGTGTTGAACTGGATTAACACTTGTTGATGCAGAAAAATGGTAAACGAATATTCACAGTACGATTTGTATTACCGAGAACGAAAAACCGGCAAAAAAGAACAATTTAGGACACACCGGTGTGGTGTGAGCCATATGACCTATGATGCCTAAGTCAGTAGGAGATCTAGGAGAATAATTTAGATGACTTTTAGAACTAAGAATGACACAAGAATACTTATCGTAGTTCAGCTTAAGATTCGCCTCCATTTGGCCGACACCCGGAGGGTCGGCGTTGGCTTGACCGACCCTCGAGGATCGACATTGGCTTGGCTGACCCCCGAGTGGGGCCCCAGCCTTCTCCGAGTATTTCAGGATATTTTAGCCTATAACAACACTAAACAATGAAATTAACGCATCACCAATCGGTACAACACTCTACTTTTTTTTATTATAAAGTAATCCCAAATTTAATTAATACTTTTAAAACTTTGTCCTAAAACAATGGTCTATGAACTTTAAATAGTATCGAAAAATCCTTGATTTTGGATGTTCTACCAAATTAATTAAAAACCGTTTAAGGGTGATTGGATTAATTAGGAGGACAGAAAGAGAAGAGGAAGAAGAGAAAGTCAACTCCTTATTTATTTTTTGTACATTACAATCTCTCTTCAACTTCTCTCTAACATCTCATCAAATCTCAAATCAAAATTAATACCAAATTTCTTAAAAATAAACATATTCTCTTTTAAACACAAGTCCCAAAAAGTTTAAACATAAATCTTCAAAAAAAATTTGTAACCTCTTCTTTCTAAAATACCAATCTCCAAACAAATACTTCATATTCTTAAATCATTTTATTTCCTTTTATTCCTTCACTTTGTCTTCTCTCCTCTCATCAACCTCAAAATATAATCACATGAATACCAAGTACATCCTTATTTAATGAACATTTTTTGAGCTTCAAGAGCTCATATATAATATATAGGAGATTTTTCACGTGTAGAGAAAAAAAAAAAAAAAAATCGTGAATAGCACATTTTTTTAAGTAATTACATGTATAGCACAAAAGTAGTCTCGTCAAGGTAAAAAGATGAAAAATCCCTCGTGTCTATCAATCTCATTTGTATTGCTTTTGCCTTCATTCTATCACGCTCATTTCTATCAGATCCCTGATAGCCTTAAATCAGTTTAAATGATAGTTCAATTAGTTTGCTGATAACTTTTAGTCAGTTCATATATAACATTCAATCAATACTTTAACCGATAGACTCAATCACTACATCAGTCGATATCTTCAATTAGCTCGTTAATAGCTCTTAATCAGTTAATAGAGAGATTTCAATCATATTTACGTACAACAATCTTCAATAAGTGTCTGAAGCACAATGGCGCTTGTGGCGGAAAATAGGGAATGTCTATTTCGTTAGAAATCTCTCTTCTGCATGAACACAGATTTGGTCTCGATTTTGCAAACCGTGACCTATACATCGGTAGATTTAAAAAGAAAGAAATTTATTTCAAACGTGGAGAAACAATTGTGCAAAACGTACAAAAAATAGGAAAAACAATGAAAAAAGAAAAGAAAAGAAAAGAAATACACGAACTTTGATTAAACAATCGAGAGAAGGGATAGGGATAAAAAAGAAAAAAAAAACAAATCGAAAGAAAAGTACTATACATGAATTTAAAATGAAAGTGCTATAATTTATAAATTTAATAGACAAAAAAAAAAAAAAAAGCTATGGAAATACACACACATATATATATATATAATTATGATTGATCGTGTCATCGTGAAGATGCATTTTTTAAATTTAAGTAACAAATAAATATTTTTTGCATTTTGTTTCATTTAAGTAACAAATAAATATTTGTTTAATTCAATTCAATAATATTTGAGATAAAAGGCTCAAAATTTATAATTTGATAGTTATTAAATTGTACCTAAAAGCACTAAAGTTATATATTTATTTTACTACATAGA
>JBBMEG010072381.1:0-12900 GCA_037832605.1 Cyclanthera cordifolia | reverse complement strand
GTTCGACACGCGGCGCTGCGAGAGGCGGTGGCGACTGCTGGGTTGACACGCGGCGATGCAGGAATGGCGGCGTGGCAATGGTCGGCGGCTGTCGGCTGGGCACGGAATTCTACTCTGACGGCGCACGAACTCTGAGGAAGCACAAACTCTGAGGAAGCACAATCATAACCTAATCAAAATTGTGTTTTTGGCTTTATTTATAAAGACAAAAGCCCTGGTAAATTACCAATTTGCCCCTAGGGCTGAAAATGACCAAATTACCCCTGATTTCCGAATTTCAACTTTACGGTCTCCGAGAATTAACTTTAATAGTCCCTTTAAGTCCGAAATAATTAATAAAATAATTTCCGGGGTTCCCGGTAAGTCGAAAAATTACGAAACTAACCTCGTAAAGCAAGATCGAAAAGTCGGGCTGTTACAACCAGCTTAGGACCTGCACCGACAGCCGTTGCAACCGACGGCGTCAGATTTGACACGGTTGGCCTGCACCTTCAGCTCCGTCAAGCCATTCCCGGATCGCCACGTGTTTCCAGTCGCCGCCGCGCCCAGTCCAAGCCTGACACCTAGCCGACACCGAGCCTGACGGTTGCCGAACCTGTAGAAATTGTCGCAGAGCCTGGGAACCACGAATCAGCGCGCGCCACGCGTCCCTGCCCTGTTGCGTCTTCACACCGCACGTCAGCTCACGCGTCGGTGACTGCTCCCCTACACGCGCGGTCTAGCCACGCGCCGCCGTCACCTCGCCGGAAAATTCTCGGTTAAGTTTGGAAAACAACGCCGGGACATGTAGTTCGAGCACTTTAAGGGATTTAGTGGCTCTTCGACCAAGGTAAGGGGATTTTAACAGTAACTTGCGAGCTTTATAACTAAATAATTGCACGTGTAGAATAACTTAGATGAAATTTAGAGGATGTTGAGTGTTTACTTGCTGGTTATTCATGTAATTGTGGATGCCACTGTTTACTTCTATTGTATGTATGTCATATGGTCGTTATGCATATATTTGATAAATCACGAGCATGTGATCCATTAGAAGGCCCGGGAGTGATATTCCCTATTAGGGTAGCCCCGGATGTACTGTTCGATTCACCTTGTGAGACCCTAGAGTGGCATGTCCCTTTGGGATAGCCTCGGAGTCACCTTCACCATCCAGTAAACACCCGTCACTACTTAAGTCCTACGGGACTCTTGTGTTTCTATTTCATATTCGCTCTTTGTTCAATATTTATATATGTTATCTGTCTTAATTGTGCTGATCCCGGTTGAGGATCCTTACTGAGTTTCATGACTCACCCCGTCTACCAGGATGTCTGATTGGAAGGGCTGGAAGGACCATGGACTCGAGTTTTTTGGTGTCGGGTTTAGAACATTTCCTTTCTTATTGCATGTTTCGTTTCAATGATCTTATTACAAACTGGTTCTGTTGCAAGATGATTTCGTTAATTTCCTTCACTTAAATTTTTAACAATTGGGTACCCGTTTTATATGTTTTTGGACGATCTTTATTGTTATTAAATGAGGCATTTATTACCCACTTTTCTGTCCTTTAAGAATTATTATAAATCATGCATGTATGAGTAGTCTAGAAATGACCCTAGTTTGGATTGGGTCTTTACAAATTGGGCATTTATTATAGAATTGAAATTTATTGAATAAATATCAATTAAAAATAAATAAAGCATATATGGATATATTGTGATGTTCGAAAATCTTCTCCCCTTAAAGGGGAAGGAAACTTCGTTCTCCCAAGGAGGGTTAAAATTTTTGAATTCTTGTTTAAATATAAAGGGGAAGAAAATCTTTTGTTGAAAAGATTCCTAATATCTTTTAATATTGGATATTAAAAGAAATTTTATTTTCCTATTTTAAATAATCCATCATCTACTATAAATAAGAGGTTTGCGGGTCTTAATTATTATTCTACTCAATTTAAGAGTAACTCATTACAAACATAGATCGATCCTACGCAGCATAAAGACCTGCCAGATTCGAATAAAGATATCATTCATTGTGAGTATGATTTTATTTACCAATGAATAATCACCGGGAACATGTAGATTAATCAAAGTAGTTAAAGGGGTTTATTATTTGTGATTTTTTTTTGTAATCACATGTTTCTTATGTGTTAATTGCATGCTTCTACCCTCAACTCCCACCACATATCAAGTTGAGAACTCTCTTTCTCCTCTTAGTCAGACCTCTTGCAAAAGCATCCCAGCTTTTTTTCTCTAAAGGTTTCCTACGAAGCACTCAGTATAGCAAAGAAGCCATAGCTTTGAAGATTAGAATTGTTTCAAGAAGTTTTAGGAAGTTGATCAATCCTACTCAGCATAAAAACTCACCATAATTGATTAGAGGCATCATTCAATATGAGTAGAAATTTTACATCAAGTTAATCACCTAGGATGTCGCATATAGATTAATTAATGAGATTAATTAATGTATAAATTTTAATTATCACATGTTTTTGTCGTCGCATTAAATGTATACCACCAATTTCAACCAATTTAAGTCAATAAATTAAGGCCCAGTGGGTTCATTATAGATATCTCTTCTCATTTTAGAGAAATACAACTCAAGTTGGTCAAACCTTTAAGAAAAATATTCCTAGCACCTTTTTTTTTTAAGGTTACCCACCAAGCACTCGCTGTTGCAATGGGATAAAACTTGGAAGATTGGAGGAGACTTCAAGAAGTCCTCGGGATTAGTCAATCCTACTCATAGTCAAAGACCCACCAATATTGTTCAGAAGTGTCAGTTGTGTAAAATTTTGTAATGTATTATAAATAATCGTTCACCTAAGGGTTTGTCATGTAGACTAATGAGATAAACCCAATTAAAATTGATAACCCTTTCATCGCGATATTTTCAAACACCATTCAATTTCCTATATTCACGAAGCTTTATTTCAACACAACAGTAGACAAGCTGGCAATGGTAGACATCTTCAAGTCAGCTTGAGAGAGAGAGTGTTAGTTATTTCATATTTATTATTTTATCCTCCTTGTAAGGAGATTATCATTTTATTCTTTTCATTAATTTCTTGGGGGGAGATTATCATTTTATTCTTTTCATTAGTTTGTTGGGGTTTTCTCAATCAAATGATCATCACACCTCAATGGTAAAGGATTAAAAGAAATAATAAAGACTATATTAACAAACGTTATAGATCTATAGCGAGGTCTCGAGGTTTCTCTCTAAAGAAAACTCTGAGAGGTTAGGGTTCTCTTGGTGAGGAGTGTGAGGGTTGGCTGTGGGGTGTGTTTGCTCTGCTTTAAGGAGAGGGAGAGGGCTGAGCTGTGATCGGAGCTTCGGGTTGCAACAATGGATGCCGATGCGTTTGCAGAACTGATGAAGGGATTGGACTTGGCAGAAGAGAAAGAAGGAGATGTATTCGTGCTGGAAGATGAGGTGATCTCTGAATTCAAAGAAAAATTGGAAAATGATATTGTGTGTAAGGTGTAATGTGATAAAGGGATAAGTTCTAATGCCTTTAGGAAATTAATCCCTAAGATTTGGAATGCTGAGAATAAGGTTAATATAAAAGTAGTGGGGATAAATACCTTTCTCTGCTCTTTCTCTTGTAAAATTACAAAAGAAAGGGTGGTGGAGGAAAATGGGCCATGGATCTTCGACAATGCTCTGTTATTGTTCGAACAAATGAATGGAGGAAGAAGGGTTTCGGAGATGGCTTTGAACAAAGCGTTATTTTAGGTCAGGATCCACGATGTCCCAGCGGCCTGTCACTCGGAAGAAGGAGCACGGAAGCTGGGAAATATGATTAGGGAGTTTGCTAGCTGGGATAGAGAAGGTGATTATCGGAACAGGGGAAAGTATATTCATATTACAATTAGCCTCAATGTTTCTAACCCTTTGAGAAGAGTAATTAAAGTTAAAAGCGGGGCTCTGGCTGAGGAAAGATGGTCGTGGATTTAGTACGAGAAATTACCGGAATTTTGTAGAAGTTGCGGAAGACTGGGCCATAATAGTTCTAGTTGTTCGTTTGTTGTGCTTGAGGATGGAAGGTCGTGGCCGTTTGGTGACAATCTTAATGAGTTAAGCCCGATTATGTACAGAGGCTAGTTGAATCCTCAATCAGTGGGAGGAAGAGGAAGAGGGAGAGTCGAGGGGGTGGTCCATGGCCGGAACATGGGTCATGATTCAGAAAACAGCAGGAACGAGGATAAGGGAGGGAACGAGGATGAGGAGACTAGAGGGAGAGTCGAGGGGGTGGTCCATGGCCGGAACAGGGGTGATTACAGAGAGCTGCAAAAAGAGGAGAAGGGCGGTTTACCTGGAATTCGACGAGTTGAACCGGGGATTCGGGGCTCGAACCGGCAGGATCTAAGTCAAGCCACAAAAGGTGACTAGTTCAATACTCCAACAGTTACTGTGGAGGACCTGCAGAATGGTAGCCTGAGATGTGATTGAGAGAAGATCGAACTGGCGTGTGAAAAGGAGAAACAGAGAAAGGACGGCGGTTTTGTGATTTTGCAGAAGGGTACGGTGAAGACAAAAAAGGTCTTTGATGGACAGGCTGCAAATTACGTGGAAGAGGCTAAGCAGTTTGGCTGGGCTTCCAGGCTTTGGTAAATCAGACTGCTGAGTATGGGTTGGGTTCAAATGGGCTGCGAATTATTTTAAAGAAGGAAGCTGGACCAGAGGTTTTGGAATTATCTGAGACGGACTGTGCCGGAATTTCAAGTGAGATGTTGGGCTCTGTGATGGTTGAGGACTCTGGGTCAAATGTTAAAGGCCTGGAAAATGAATTAGGTGGTGATTTAAAAAAGGCTGATTTGGCTGATTTAAAATTAAAAGGAACTATGAAGGTTAATGGGCTGTCTAAAAAAAGAAGAGGTATTGGAAGTATGGAAAAATTTATGGGAGATGCCATGAAAAGTAATAAGAAAGAGGATGTTGGGGGAATAACCCAGAGCCTAAATTCGGTGATTAATTTAAAAGGGATTGAAAGTATGCTGGTTGATGAGCCAAACTTCGGTGAGAGGGATAAAAAAAAGGAAGGGGAGAATGAAGGAGAGGGAAATATTAGTGAGGGCATCGGAACCACCCTTTAAAATTGGGCTCGAAATGGAAAAGAAGAGCCAGGGATTGAGCTTTTCAAGGACATAAGTTGGAAGTGGAAAAACTGGTCGGAAACATCTGTGGGGTGAAGCATGTCTCAGAGGGCTTGGACAAAGATAACAGTGGGAAGAAAGGCAGAAAGGACTACGTTGAAGCAAACAACGGGGTATCGGCGGAGGCTGTTGAACAGTCTCGCCAGACGCAATGAAAATCTTATGCTGGAATGCTCAGGGGGTTGGGAAACCCCTGAGCCTGTAGGGCGCTTCGTAATGAAGTGCTCAAAACAAAACCTCAGATTAATTTTATTTGCGAACCTAAGTGCAGTAGTTTGGCGATGGATAAAATAAAAGTGCTGGTTAACTTTGATTGTTGCTGGTGTGTGTCGAATATTGGGGCTAGTGGAGGCCTGATACTCCTTTGGAACTCTTCGTTGGATATCCAGATTAGTTCTTCTTCTCAGGGGCACATTGATGTGATCATCAAGAGTTTTGATGGGTGGTGGAGATTTTCTGGCTTTTATGGGAATTCAGTTTTGTCTCGTAGAAAAGAGTCTTAGGAGCTTCTTCGAAGATTGGGAAATGCTAGTGTTTTTCCTTGGATTATTGGGGGTGACTTTAATGAGATTATGGATATTGGAGAACAAAGGTTTGGTTGTAATAGATGTGAGGCTGGTATGAAAGACTTCAGGGAGGCGATCAATGAATGCTCGCTCATTGATTTGGGATATGCTGGTGATAAGTTCACGTGGATTAAAAACAAAAAGGATAAGCTTGCTACTAGATGTCGCCTAGACATGTATTTCGCTAACCATTCTTTTATAGCATTATCTGGTAAAATTTTCATAGCAATTTCTATTCGTCTGATCATAAGTCTATTATTGCTCACTTTAATTGTGGGGTTAGGGATTATAGGAGGAATCGGGGGCGGGTTAGACCTTTAAGATTTGAGGATGGGTGGGCAATGCATGATGAGTGTAAAAATATTATTAAAGACTGCTGGGGTAGGAATGGGAATAGAAAACTTAATGTTGGCTCTCTTTTGCGTAATATTGAAAATTGTTTGTCTAATTTGAGTAATTGGAACAAAGATTGGTTGAGAGGGTCTATTAGAGGAGCGATTGTGGAAAAAGAAAGAGAGTTGGAAAACTTAATGTTTAAAAGTAACAATTCTAAAACTGAAATGATTATTAAAATTGAAGAAAGTATTGAAAGATTTCTTGAAGAAGAAGAGATTTTCTGGAAGCAAAGATCGAGAGATAACTGGTTAAATTGGGGAGATAGAAATACAAAGTGGTTTCACATGAGGGCATCCCATAGGAAAAAAAAGAAACAATATTGATAGAATTAGAATAAAGGGGTTTGGGTTGATGAGGATAGGGATATTGCCGCAGTTGCTATTGACTATTTTAAAAATCTCTTTCATTCTCATGTCGGGAAGGATGACGAGGCTATTGAACGCGTTCTTCTTGGGGTGGACAAAAAGGTTCCCGATCTCGATGTGGTTTGGCTGGACAAGGCGTTTATTAGATCGGAGGTGGAAAGGGCCTTAAGAGAGATGAATCTTTCAAAAACCCCTGGTATTGATCGTACTAATGTCAGGTTTTTTCATAAGTATTAGGACGTGGTAGGTAATGGGGTGGTGGAAGTTTGTTTAGGGATACTTAACGAGGGGGAGGAGATTGACAATTTGAATAGAACTGTTATTACTTTAATCCCAAAAATTGCGTCCCCTGATAAGATTCAAGAGTTTAGGCCCATCAGCTTATGTAATACGATTTACAAAATTATTGCTAAGACTATGGTTAATAGGCTTAAACATATTTTGCACAATGTTATCTCCCTTAATCAAGCTGCTTTCCTGTCAGGTAGACTTATATCAGATAATGTGATCATGGGCTTTGAATGTATTCATTCTATCATTAAGCGTAAAAACTATAAAAATGGGTGGGCAGCGCTGAAGCTGGACATGAGTAAGGCTTATGATAGAGTGGAGTGGAGGTTTATTTTTAATATGATGAGAAAAATGGGTTTCAGTGAGGGTTAGATCAATTTGGTAGATAGATGTATTTCTTCTGTCAGGTACGCGGTGAAGATCAATGGCTCTCCGTATGGGGAGATTATTCCCCAAAGAGGGCTGAGGCAAGGAGATCCTCTTTCCCCGTATTTGTTCCTGATCTGTGCAGAGGGATTATCGGTAATTCTCAACAGGGAAGAATCTTTGACTCTTTTAAAAGTCTCAAAATTAATCATTACTGCCCTTCTATCTCTCATTTATTCTTTGCTGATGACAGTTTGATTTTTTTTTTCAGGGTGGACGAGGAGGGTTGTGCCAAGATTAAAGAGATTCTTTATTGTTATGAACTCGCTTCGGGTCAAATGATTAATTTCGAAAAGTCGGGTGTATTATTTAGTGGGTGTATTAGCAAAAGTAGAGCCTTTGTTCTTAGTAGGATGCTTGGGGTTAAGATTAATAACTCTTTGGGTGCTCATTTGGGAATGTCGTCCCAAAATCAAAGAGATAAAAAAGCGTTATTTAATTCCATTAGGGGGCGGATTGAGAAATGTTTGCAAGCAGGGAAGGGAAAAATGCTTTCGAGAGGAGGTAAGGAGGTCTTGATAAAAGCGGTTGCTCAAGCCATTCCCACTTATTCGATGAGTTGTTTTAAACTTCCCTCCTCTTTTAATGATAGCTTGGAGCAGCTGTGTGCTAGATTTTGGTGGGGAAGTGATGGGGATAGGAATAAAACTCATTGGGTGGCGTGGAAAAAGCTTTGTAAGAGGAAAAATTCAGGGGGTTTAGGTTTTAGAAATCTAAATATGTTTAATCAAGCAATGCTTGCCAAGCACAGCTGGAGGATTCTTAAAAACCCTGAAAGTCTCTTGAGTAGAGTGCTTGTTGGGAAGTATTTTAAGGAGGGGGATTTCCTTAAGGTGGAGTTAGGAAGTAATCCCTCCTTTGCCTAGCGGAGTATTTTGTGGGGGAGAGATTTGTTTGTCCAAGGTTTTAGGTGGAAGGTGGGAAACAACGCTGAGATTGGGGTGGGGAACGACCCTTGGATTGCTAGAGTTGGAAATTCTAATGCTTTTAACATCCCGGGTGTTTGGGGTAATAAAAGGATGGCAGATCTTATTGATGTGAATGGTAAATGGAAGGAGGATACCATCCGTGATATTTTTTTCTTGGAAGACGCTGAGGTGATTCTTCGAACGCCCCTTGGCGAGGGGGGGGGGGGTAAAGACGAGATAATTTGGAACCTTTGTGACAAAGGAGGCTTTTCGGTCAAAAGTGCTTATCAATTGGCCATGGATATTGCTAATAGGGGAATGACCTCGGCTTCTGGGTGGGAAGTTTGTGCTTCTGTGTGGGATAGCTTTTGAAATACTCGTTGCCTCCCAAAAGTTAAGATTGGGGCGTGGAATGTGATTGCGAATGCGATCCCGACAAAAAGCAATATTTATGATCGCATAATTGATATTGACGTTAGATGCCCTCTTTGCTTCAAGATGAGAGAATCAAATATGCACATCCTGAAGGATTGTAAGATTTCTGTTAGATTGTGGATGAATTTTTTTCCTTCTTTGGTGGATTTTAAGGTTTGGTTTCGAGGCGTTGGCAAAGGTGTCGACTTTTGGGAGAGGATATGTTCAAGAATTGGCAAAGAGGAAAGATCCATGGCCCTCATTATTATCTGAAGTCTTTGAAATAATATAAACGATATTTTGGTCGGAAATGGGAGTAATAATTTCCATCGAATCCGATCTAGAGTGATTAGTATGATTAATGTAGTGAATTTTTCTTTTGCAGGTGGGACCAGGAAAGCTGTGAAAGGGTCGGTGATGAAGGAGGAGCGGTGGAAAGCTTCGTCGCAGGGGTGTTGGAAGTTCAACATCAATGCTTCTCTTTGTTTGAAATCTGGGTGTGGCCAGATTTGTTGGATTGTTCGCGATTGCAGAGGCAAGCCGGTTATTGCGGGAATCAAGGCTGGTTCTAGAAATTGTGCGGTTAATGTGCTCGAAGGTGAGGCGATCAAAGAGGGCCTGAAGAGTATTCTATTGACATGCCCTTGGCCTCCTCATTTGATGGTGGAATCTGACGCGAATGACGTTATTCAAGTGTTGGCCGGATGGTCAAAGATTGTTCTGAGTTTAACAATATTGTTGTTGATATTGGTTGTATTTCTCAGAGGCTTGGGGATGTTTTCTTCTTGCAATGTAATTGACTTTGTAATAGAGTGGCTGATGCTTTAGCCAAAAGCCCTTGTGATGATTTAGCTTTTTGGAACTTCCTTTGTCTTGTTGAGAGGGATGATATTTTCTTTTGGAGGGGGGCTCTCCCCCCGTCGTAGCCTCTAGGTTGGAGGATGATTGTTCGGTTTGATTGGTGGATTGTTAGTTTATAATGTTTTCCTTTCAAAAAAAAAAAAAAACTTTATATATTAATATTTTTATACCCAAAAGAATTTTTGAAACTTTTAAGGGGCTGTTTGACAGAGGGATCATCTTAACCCGTGTTAAGTTGATCCATCTAAACCTTGTTTGGCATAAGGTTTTGAAAAAAATTAAATTCGATTTAAGTTAACAGGATTTGAAAAGTAAACACTGTTCAAATCCGTGTTCTATTCATTTCCTTCGTCTTTGTTCTGTTCATGCCGCTGACGTTTTTCCCTCTCCGGTTTGGGCAGCTGCGAATGGCCATTACGATTTGGTCTGGCAACTTCTTCGAATTGACGGGCAACCATCTCATCAAACTCACATCCCTCCGCCGGATTCGCCGCCTGGAAACTGTTTAGGACGACGAAGAACAGTTTCACGATGTCGCAAAACACGACTCCGAAGTTTCTCGAAAACTTCTAATCGAGTCCGAATCGAAAAAGGGGAAAAACTCCTTAATCGAAGCCGGCTACGGCGGATGGCTGATTTACACCGGCCGACGATTTATGATTCGTTCAAGAAATACTCAATAGAAACCCCTTGCTTGTGTTCGGAAAAGGGGAATATGGGGTTACGACTATTCTTTATGCCGCCGCACGGAGTAAGAACTCTGAGGTATTTCAACCCTATATGATTGTGCAATCTCGCCGAGATTCTCGACGAGGAGAAACAGGGTTTTGGAGGAGCATATCAGAGAGATTCCGGTGGTTTTCAAATGGGAAATAATGAACAGGGTAGTGAGAGACGTACAAAAGAAGAGAAACAGTGAAAAAAAAAAGAAAAAAAAAAAAGAAAGAAGATGGTCCACCAGGCTCCCCCTACATTTCTACACATTTCAAATTAACAAATTAATCCACACTTTTGGTCACCAATTAATTTGATTATTTCATTTTTTTTTTTTAAATTAAACAACCATTGAGATGTTTATGGAGATTTTAGTTAGAATTATTATTTAGAGTCAAGTTTTATCTAAAATATTTATATTTAAAGTAATGTTATCATCAAGCACTAGATGTTATTTTGATGTAGTTTATAAGAGAAAATAATTAATATTTAGAATGATAATTTATTTGGAATATTTATAAGTAATGATTACAGTCCAAATATGTATTGTGCAAAATATTAATTTATTTTCTATTTCTTTTTTTTGTTCTTTTCATTCTCTTCCCGTTTCTTATCATAGACTTTCAAAAACAATTAATTTCACAAAATATTTCAAGCTAGGATTTTAGTGTTTTTTTTTACCAACATATTTTCTTCCTATGATAAACTTTTATGGTTGAATTTCCAATTTGACTATGTCAGGGACTTTCGTCTTTAGTCAATATTCTTTAATCTAACTCATGATTATTCTACAAAATATATTCATATAAAAATTTCACTATAAGAATGTTACAAATAATTTTTTATTAATTATTTTTTAAACAAACACGTCAAAATGAGTTATTGAAATGAATTAAAATAATCACGCATTTCAAATCAATTATTTTTAATATTCATTTCTAATAATCTCTCATTATTAATTTTCATCCAAACGAGTTATTATCTGTATAATCTATCTGAAAAAAAAAAATCAAGAAAACGAGCTATTAACAGCAGCACCTCTACCAAAATCAATAACCAAACGAATGAGTCAAAATAATCTCTCATTTTTAATTGAAAAAAATAATCCCTCCACAATTTTTATAGCCCTTCTCTCAACCTCCTTCCCTTGCTCCAACTCAAAAGCCTCTCTCTTCTCTCTCTAAAAAAAATCATCTCTCGATTCAAAAAAACTTGATCCAATTGTTCAAACCTTCTTCCAAATACACTTATCCAATAATTACAAATTTGATCATCCATTTACTAATATTTTGAAAGTCAATTCATTCTCTTTAGTAGGGTAGTGGGGTCATTATGAAATAAAAATTAGTTATAATTCATTGCATTTTAATTTCCTACAAAAAAAA
This sequence comes from Cyclanthera cordifolia, assembly GCA_037832605.1. Lineage (NCBI taxonomy): Eukaryota > Viridiplantae > Streptophyta > Magnoliopsida > Cucurbitales > Cucurbitaceae > Cyclanthera > Cyclanthera cordifolia. Next base: position 1,439 of record JBBMEG010072381.1, on the reverse strand, counting down.
CCAACTCAAGTTACCTTAACCTACCTAACAACTTAATTCTGTTTAACGTAATCCCTGCCACAAACAACACTAACTTAACTAAACCCTGCTTAACTTAACTCTTGCCACAAACGCAGTTTAACTTAAAACTCAGATTAACTTAATACTCCTCCCAACTTAACTCCTCCTAACTTAACCCCTTCTAAATAACTCTCTGTCCCAATCACGCCCTAAATGTTCAGGAGTATTTTCGAAAAAAATAAATAAAAAAGAATTAAAATGGTCGGTGCCACAATCATTCTGCCTCGTGTCCCTTGTGATTATTTTGCTCAAGGAAAAAGGAGACAAGGAATATTTCATTCAAAGACATGTTTTAAACGTGGACCTATATGCTCATCTTTTAAAAAAGCACATGGTCATGTACACTTGCAGTCAACTATAGTCAACTAATTAATTAGGATATTTATAAATCATTTTTTTTCTCAAAGGATTGCGGATTCCAACCATATTAGAATTAAAAAGTGAACAACTTATGCCAAACAGCAACTATTAGAATCAGGACTTGCGGATATTTGTGTTACACCTTCTCATGCGCTCCTCTTCCAAATCCCAAAAAATAAACAACTTTTCTTTGAAATACATACAAGATTTGTCATTGCAAAAAATATAAATTTGAAATTATCGGTTACTAATTTTTAAACTTTTTTTATTGTATAAAATTATAACAAGTGAGTTAGGGATTTGAATTCGTTACCTCATACGTATCAATCATATAGATAAATAAAGATTTTCAGTTTTTTTCATAATTAATATAATAAATTTCTTTTTTCAATTATCTCATTTTATTTTATATTAAATAATTAAAATAAAATTGATTTAAAACTAGTATAAATTTTCTTTATTAAACATACTCTAAAAGAGGGAGATATATTTTTGAGCTACCAATAAATTTAAATTATAAAATATATTTTTAAAATTTAAATTATAACATTTTAATTTTATTGTTTGGTGTTAATCTAGTTCAACATCAGCATTGTGAGTTCAATTTTAAAAATCAATATCAAATATTTCATAAGTCTAAATCACTTCATTTCCTCAATTTTTACCTAAAATTTGTTGGCGAACTAATATATACAAATAAGTATTTTTCAACAATCAGTTGAAATTTAATAAATAGTTTGTATAAAAATTTAACAAGTAAAATGAAAATATATTGAATGGGAAAAATTGTGTACAGAAAATTGTGTACAGAGCTATGGGTCGGGTGCGATTCAAGAGCATTTAGGCGAAAGTTTATCCAAAATGGATATGATCCACCTCTGGCCATTTTAAAAAATATTTAATTTTCTCTACATTTTTCTAAAATTGAACAGACACAGAAGTAAAAAAATAAAATAAAATTAGGAATAAATAATATTAAATTATATATTAATGTGATATTTAAAGGCAGCTTGAGGCTT
>JBBMEG010072370.1:0-12900 GCA_037832605.1 Cyclanthera cordifolia | reverse complement strand
CAGCATCAATTCTCTTCTTCCTTTCTTGCATTCTCCATGTCTAAATTAACTAAATTGTTGAATGAATAGATAACTAAATTTTTTTTTTAAACTATCTACATATTTTTTTTCATTAAAAATCACAGTAAATATTTTGATTACTTTTTTAGAACAAAGAGGGGCGGGTGACTTAAAATACAGACCTTGCAACCTTTAATGCATCACTATAATATCAATTGAATTATGTCCATTTTGACTAAAAAAAACTTTAATTTTAAATTACCTTCCATCATATTTAAATCTAAATTCCTTAGAGATATAATTAATTCTTTTCAATTTCCCAAAAGAATACTGTCAAACCTTAAATTAACATTGATAATAAAGTCCTTTTCACTAAGTACCACTCAATACTTACATTGATGCAAGGCTTTGGTACGATGGAGGTCAAGTGTTTGAACAATATGGTTTTTACATTTTAAAAAACATTTAAAATTACATTCTTATATTTCTTTTTCACATTTTCTTGTAACACCTTAAAAAGAAATTGAGGTTACAAGTCAACCCAACCTAAAAAGACATGGATATACTAGAACTAAGGTCTCTAATTTAGTTACCATTTTCGTATAGTTTTATGATTACAAACTAGTCTTATTACCTCAACTTCATCAAATCGTACACGAGATATCTTACTATTGTTTTATATTTGGGATAAATCTCTAGTTTATGTTAATTAAATCATTTAACAACTCAAATATTTGAATTTAATATGAAACTTTTATGACTCATTTGGTAATAATTTTGTTTCTTGATTCTTATTTCTTAAGAATAAGAAACATGAATCTATTTGATAACCGTTTATGTTTATGTTTCATGTTTCTTAAAATGAAAGATATGGAAACAAATGTGTTTTGATAACATTTCTTCTTTCTAGTTTCTTTTTTAATTATATTTTTATCTATTAAAATTTATAACATACATTAAAATAGTAATAATCATTATCAAAAGTTTACCCGTTCTACTCTTAAATAATTATTTTTATAAAAAAAATGAAATTTGTGTTTGTAAATATTAAATTAATGCCAAGTATATATATATACACAATTTTAAAATTTATATATTGAAAATAAAATAACGAATTATTTACATAAAAATAACGAAATTTACATGATAAAATAGTATTATGTTTTATAGAATTAGAGCAATATATAAATATATGTATATATAACCCAATTTTAGTAGAAAAGTTACTTTAATAATTAGAAAGAACAAATTAAAATACATTTTTACATATTTCTCGTAATTTAAAGAATATTTTTGATAATTTAAATAAATAAACTATGGGGGCGGGGGTTATGGGGAGTTTGGGAAATTGGGAAAGAAGAGGGGACGGTGCATTGAAGAATGCAAAGGCAAGGTTAGTTAGGTAGTTGAACCTGTGGGTCCCACTAAAAATACTACACAACTGTCAGTCTTTCCGCACATTTCGCTTAAATCCTTTCTTTTCCTTTTTTTTTTTTTTTTTTCTTCTTTCTCGAGCCGCTCCTTTTATTTCTCCAATGGAAATAAAAATTGCCAAATGTTATTTTAAATGCAATTGGAAGATACTTTTTTTTTTTTTTTTTGAGATTACAACAATTGGGAGTGGGGGATTCGAACCCGAGACCTCATAGTTCTTCGGTGTTCACTAATGCCGTTGAGCTACAACTCTTTTGGCTAGAAGATACTTTCTTTAATCTTTTTAAGTTGAGCTTGTAGTTTCTATTTAAGCCTTACTTTTTTTACATTAAATGTTTTTATCTTAATATTTCAATAATATTTGATTTTAAATTGAGCATTATTTAAATGTGGAAGGTAAAACTATATTTGTTTTTTAAATGAAGTTGTCTCTATCTCTTTCCTTCAATTTTAAGGAGAGATGTATCATTTCTAGACGATTCATGGTGTCGTTGTGCTTTCTTCAAAGATCTGATCATTGGCAGTTTGAGGGCTCCAAAGAGAAGTGTTAGTTGCAAGGCATTAATAGAGCTAGAAGAGGGAACAAAAGATCGATTCGAGCTTTCATAACGCTGGATGAAGGTTACTGACAATGTAAAAAAGAAGATCTCCAAAGAAGATCGATGGGTGCTTCACCTGGAATGATTTGATGTTTCCCTTTAAATGATTCGATTTTAAGATACATCATTTAGTGGTCCTTCAATAGTGCCCCTCACCATGGCACGACTCGTGTCTATATGTATTACACATCTAACAAGCTCATGTCAGTGATAGGCTTGTACCTTAATCATGTCCATGATTTCCCACATGCCTGAAACTAGGTTATCATAGGGGTGACTCAAGCGTCTCGACCTCTTGATGATGACAATAATCTTACATAATACTAAGAATATAACATAGTCTCATCTACATGCCCAACCTATCATCACATGCCAAATGTACATGGGATTCCAATAAGTAATCTAGCATGAGTATAGCAAGCAATATGTACCCAATCAACACTCTGGCATAATAATCAATATCCAAGCCTCAGTAGTACACAATGGGAAAAACATTACAATTTAGACTAAGTCTATCATGCTTCAGACACTCGACATTCAAAAACATGCTTATTAGGCCATAAACACTAATCAAGACATACATATTCAAATACATATCAAAACTATAATTACTTTATATGTGTCACAATATCATGGTTAAATATAGCATGGTTTAGGTACTTCAACTTATAAATTCAGACTCAACAGTTATAATCAAGCAATCATGCAAAAGAGACATGAAAATTAAGTTACTCGAACTATTCTAGTTGTTAAAATATGTGTAACATACAACTTCTAGAGGAAAGCCTTTACTTTTTGTATTTGTAGAACTTATCAAGAAATGTGCCAAGTAAGTCTCAAACGAGCTATAAAAATAATCATAACACAAAGAAGTGAATTTCGGAGCTAAACAAGTAAAACATAAAAAAAGTAAGCTTGGGTCTCATAATTATCTAAAACAATAAAAAACAAACTCAATACGAAAAGTGGAGTGAAACGGGCTCAAGTCGAAAATATCGACAACGCCTATTGATGGTGCCGGATGTGCGTGAGATGACGCACATGGGCTGTAGAATGGTTACAGTGATAGAAGGGTTGGAACGAGCTCGTGAGCTTACGAAGTGACGCGTTTAAGGTAGATCTGGCACACATTAGCTATCAATGGTGTGCCATTTGTAATCGTATAACGATTGGCATGATGTAGTGCTGGATGATGGAGACACATGTTCAAGACGTGCAAGGAATGACAATAGCTGTGTGCGGTGGTGCGACCTCATGCATGAACGCTAGCGATAAAACAATGTTGATAACCTCTTTTCGCGTAAGGATTAGGCGCTAGATGATGCGTCGTGCAACGAGGCTGGGAGTTGTGTGTGACAGAGACAAGCGAGCTAATTGCTAGAGTCATAGAATATGCCCTGACGACCCACGTCCTGACAAGCCGTGATATGGCCGAGGAGGACGGTACATCATCCATCACACCAACAAGAGTGTTCGATAGTGTCAGTTGGATGCATCAGGAAGCAATGCCATGATGATGTCAAGGTGTCAGTGTCAAGGCTTAGTGTGGGCACGATGGGGCCCCGAGCCATCCCGACGATGTTAAGGCTCGAGATAGAGTTTTGAAGAGCGGCTTTGGAGTTAAGTTCGTATGAAGCAATCATACACTTGACGAACGCTCCAATCTGGCGTATGTTTCCTCGCCAAAAAGACATGCATCGGTGGAATATTGAAAATGGTCCTGAATGTACTATAGGGAGAAGCATGGTGTTAGCCCTCCACCACCTTTTGGCCCTATGCCTAAGTGAGCTACCCCATGCCACATGCGTGTGTCGTGGTGTGGGCGAGCGCTTGCAAGATGAGTGTATTGAGCGGCTTCCTTCGGGAATGGAATCCGGGGACACTGTCGGACAACACGGGTGTGCCGACACTGCGCCCTTGCCCATGGGATAGAGTTGCCACATATATCTGAGAGGCGACCCACCATCTCACCTTGAATTCCTGTGGGCTGAATGGATGCGTGCGCGAGCATATAAGCATAACCAAGATAAATTCCGTTGTGTATTCGATAAAGCATAGTCGACGCCTCGTGAACCTCGCTTAATTAACGACCCGACGTTCCACAAAATATGGGCGATCCGAGATTCAGGCTTGAGTTCCCCTCTAAGGCTGGCCATGATGAGCATTAGATCATTGTGCCGCAAGAGTCAAAGAGAGCAATCGTGACACTAATCTCCCAAGCTTATGAGAGAAGGTGTCACAAAAACCTTTAAAGTGGTGTTACATTTTTAAAATTTCAAAAGTGTTGCTAGAGTTAAAATAAGTGTATTTAGAGTGTTTTAATTTTAATTTTAATTTTAATTTTTAAAAAGGTCCATAGGGTTTGTTTTAATTATTAGGGTTTGTTTTAATTATTTTACTAACACGAAAGTATTTAATATTTTACGAAAATGCCACTTAGACCTAAAAATTACAAAAATACCATTTTATGTCAAAACGTTCAGAATTTCGATATGGTCATTACTATTAAAATAATTTTTTTTTTTATTAATATTAATGCTTTTAGACATTCCTCCAAACCATTCATAACCTGTTTATAACCCATCAACAATAAAAAACATAAGACATCAATTTAAAACATTTTTATTTAATTATCAAAGTTAATTTATGTTAAATCTCATGCTATTATTAAATTCAATTTAGATTAAAATTAATTTCAAATTTATTATAGATATCAATTTACATGAATCAAGACGTTTGAAAGTATAATAAATAATATGGAAGTATTTGGATCTTTTAACTAATAATAGTGTAACAAGAATTTATTAATATTACATAATTGAATATATTCGCAAATTAGAAAATTTTAGCATTATTTAAATAAAAAAGATTAAAAAAAAATTACATGAGAAAAGTGACAAACTATAATGAAAAAGAGAGATTATGTACCAATGAAACATCAATTATATTATAAAAATGCTCAAGTAAAAATATTTAAGAAACTTCGTATACAACTTCGGTAGAAAAAATCACATCCAAACGAATTATTACCTGCAAACTCTCCACAAAAGTTACACTTGAACTATCTTCTGCAAGTCATCTACAAAAATATACATCTAAACTAGTGCGTGCACCGTCTCTCCTACAAAATTTACATACAATGAGCTACTGCACGCCACCTTTTTACAAACAATCACATTCAAACTAAGTATTAATACTATCCAACTTTCTAACTATTCAAAATAACTCATTATTTTTATCTCTAAAAACAATCACTCGTGCAATTACTCATCCAAATACCTCGTATATGTTTTCGTGCATTCAAACAATATATTGTTTTTCTACGGTCTTTCATTCAATGGATGTTATTTAAACATAATTTTCATATAATTCATTCAAAAATCACATTCAAACAATTCATTCAAAAAACCAAGTCAATGCAATTACTCGTTCAAACATTTCAAAAATATATTTTGATGCAATTACTCGTTGGAAGAATATACAATTTATTCCAACAATATTCTTTAAACATGATTTTCAAGTAACCACTCATTTAAACAATAGGTTAAAACACGAAATTTAAATTATCAGTCAACCTCTCCATCTAAGCCTGCAGTTAAGTAGTATTATTTAACATTAAAAAAAATAAAAATAATGATTTTACGAATGAATTTTTAGTTTAAAAAGAATTTACATTTTTTTAAAATTTTTTTTAGTACAAATCGTATTAAAAAAAAAAAAAAAAAAAGTCAATATTAATTTGTAAGATCCAACTTTAAACCCAGATGTTGAACTGGATTTTGTTTAGTGTTTGGTTCGTAGGGTAAAAAAAGCATTGGTCACAAATTGTAGAGCCAACATCTACACGTGACAAAAAGCTGCAAAGCCATCAATCTGTTTGAAAGCAGTGAAGAAGCGCTGTAAATGCCGTGGGCCCCCAACTTTCTTTTTTTTTTTTTTTTTTTAATCGTATACATTCACCGACATATCTCCTTTTGCCCTTTCACTATTTCTTTTCCTAATTTTTATTTTTACCTGTTTCGACTATGTTTCTGTTACGGTCCGGAATCATTCCGTTGTAAACAAGTTTTTTCAAAATCAGTTTTCTTTTTCTACTTAAACTACATTTTTGTTATTTATGTGACAACATTTTATTTTTTTCATAATTATTTTCATTCATATTGTACTAATTAATTTTTTTTTTATTATTATTTCTTTCTACTCAAATATGCATATTTTTTCTTTAGGTCAAAATACAAATAATCATTCACAATTATTTCTTTTTATTTTCTTTGGTGTTCATATTCTCCTTCTCCAAACGCATACTCTCTCTCTTCTGCAAACTATCCAAATAGAGTACATAGTTGTTACAAATCATGGAGTCAAATAGATCTCCAACAATAAATTTTGTTGTACAAAAATAATTTGTCCAACCAACCAACAAAGAAGAGGACACTGCTCTGGTGTGAGACACACGTAGTCCTCATGCTTAAGTCTTAAATTTGGGAAATAGTGGGAGTAATATAGAGAGAATTGCTAGCTCACTCAAACATAGGACAACTTATGAGGTTTCGGTTTGGTTTCTGTCGGTTTTGTGCCAAACTGATAACCGATATCTAATAAAAGGAAAAACTATTGGTTTGGTTTGGTTTCAATCTGATTTTCGACTTTGACTTCGATAAAAAAATTTGATTTATTTTTCAAATTCTTTTCTCAATCACAATTTGATTTTTAATTTTATTCTATAGATTTTCATTTTACTAACAAAAAACAATACTTGTCATAAGTATCACAATATTTACCATACTTTTATTTCATATTTCACATTTAAATTGGTTCTTCCATCAATTTTAAATACTAACATAAATATATTTTTCATATTATTTATATATTCAGTTCGGTTCAGTTTTTGATTTGTTCTTCCATCATGAACTGAAACCGAATCGATATATTTCGGTTTTCTAAAATATCAAGCCGATCGATTCAATATTGTTCTAAAAAATCGAAAGGATCCATTAAATCGATTTGATTTTGTCCGATTTTGTCGATTTTTAATTGTTTCTTTCGCCCTAGGACAGTTAAGGGAACTCACTGTAGTTGTAGTTTAGTTAGCTGTTATGGCTTAATCATAGGACCACTAGGTAGCGAATTTAGTTCCTATAATAAAACATCTTGCCTCATTATTACTTGTTAATGCTTGGTTAGGTTTTGCTTACTTTACTTCGCTCTCTTCTATTTATGTTGCGAGGTACAAGTTAGTATTTGACCATCTATTAAAAGAAAGAAATCATAAGAAATAAAGAAATTTGTGTTGTTTGACATTGGATTCATGGGTCACAATTTGTATTTAAAAGAGTTAAAGGAGCGGACTATAAAACATGAGGTCTTTTAAGAGCTGTTTGGAAGAGTTTTTATGAAGCGGTATGTATAGTGATTGTACCTTTACTATCAACTTTGATCAATTATCCACTTGAAATATCTACCAACAATAAGGGTCTTCCTATCCAAAACTTCTTATTAGTTTAGTCATTCTTGTTTATGTAATATTTATATTAATTTTATAAGCGTAAGTTGGAGTCTATTTTTCTAATCTCAATGTCATTCCATTTTTTTTTATAGATGGTCAAATACTTAATATCATTTGAGATTTGATATTGTATTCACGTACAAAGTTTTCCGACCTTTTTCAAATTTATTAAGAATTTCTTAATGATATTTATTTCTAACAAATATGACTATTTTATAACTTGAATGTCCATTTAAGAATCATGTTGGTAGAATAACACATTCAACTAGCTTGATTAGTGTGACCAAAGTCCCAGTCTTGTCTTATTGATACGTGTGTATGTATGTATGTATATATATGTATAAAGGAAATCGATAATAACTTACTTCATTAAGTGAAAAGAATTGTCTACTTCTCGAGAAGTTCCCACCGTTGATAAAAATATGTCACATCTTTAATGTATTATTTTTCCCTCTATAGTCCAATTATTATTTCCCCAAATTTTGCTCATCATTAGTGGCAATGCTCTAACATATCAAGCCAATAATTTTTGTCAATTTGGGATGATATCATTAAATGCAAACTCCTCTTGGATTGAAAACCTTCTATTTAAAGTAGTTCATTGTAACCTCAACAATGATAGAAGCTTTTAATTTTAAAACATCTTGAAAACTTCACAAATTTGTTTTATTTTTTTCGGATATGTTTACGAAATTTCATAAGTACTTTTCATTTTATCAATAATTTAAGAATCATTATTAGTTCATTAATGTTTGCGTCGTTGAAAGATGATTAAATGTTGGAAGCATATTACTTCTGAAGTGTGAAAACAAATTATCATGCATAATTGTTATTTTAATGAGACAACATATGATATATATTTTTTTTTTTTGAAAAAAATTCCTTTGTTTCTAGGTTTTGGTGTCTAGTTTTAATTTGATATTTGCAAATAAGTCTAGTAGAAGGGACAATATTGATTTCTAGAATCAAACACGTGACGCTATTGTTGAACTGAATTAACACAAAGCAAAAAAACTACCGTGTCATTGACCATTTCAATAACGTAATGTCGATTATTGATTGTTGTATTTTGACGTGAATTTATCTTTTTTTATTATAAGTATGATGGGAAGAAAGTTTAGCTTCCTAGTTCAAAAAAAAGTAAAATTTCATTCATATGATTTAGAAAAAATAAAATAAAAATTTTAGTTTTTTGGTTAAAAAAAATGATAAGTGAGTTTCTATGATTTAATAAAATTTATAAATGGTTTTCCTTGTTAGTGGATTGAGTACGAAAAAAGTAATTATTCACGTATAAATAATGACCGTAAAGATTTGAACATATGAACTCGTAATCTTTGAGTTACACTAACACTGTTGAGCTAGTATATATTGTTTGTTGACATTAAAGTATTGTGATTTAAGCTAATATTCTTCCTGACCATATATTTAACTACTGCATAGTAATATATATACATATATATGGATATAAATATAGAAAAGGAATTCGAGTTTTTTTTTTACACAGGAATTCAAGTTATATGTATATGTACCCACAATAACGTTGATATTAATTTGTAATCAACTAATTTATGTAATTAATTGCAATTTTCATTTAATAACAAATTGATTTTTCTATTTTAGTTCTTAAAAATTGTGCCATCTCCCCCAACCAACTTTTTTTTTTTTTTTTTCTTTTATTATTATTATTTTTTTGATATAAAAAAGCTCATGATCTTTCGAGATCAACAATAATATTTGTATTGCCGAAAACAAGATACATGTAAATGACTTTAGAGTATGGCAGTTTGGTATAAATGCATGTGTAACTCCAAGTCATTACAACTTTCCTCCTCTCCTACTAGTTTAATTGGATGTTTCGAAGGTGTAAAGATCCTGAATGTTCTTTTGTCTTGACCAAAAGGAGCCAAGATTTTTTTGATCAACTATTTGATAGTATGAGGTACCATCACAAAGCCAATTGACCATGAGGGATGTACATATAAATGTGTTGAATAATCCCCACATTTCCAATGTGGGACAAATGACCACAAGGTGGGTATCTCTAATATGCATGCTCCCTCAAGATGACACCACAAGGTTGTAAACTGGCCTGACTGACTTTTGGGAGGGTCGTAGCAACTTTTGGCCAACCCCTAAAGGGTTCGGACTTGCATTTGGCAGACCCTCGGGAAGTTCGCCTAGACTCATTGGCCGACCCGAACTATTGGGAATAATGGATATGGACATGCAATTAACGAGGCAGAAGTGCGTGATTACAAATATTTTTCCATTTATTGATCTACATGCATTTACTCTAGGTAATTGATTTGTTGTTGTAAATTCATACTCACATTGAATGATGTCTCTAATATAAATATGACAGGTCGTTTTGCTGAGTAGAATATTGACTATTCCCTTGGACAATCTGAACGATTTCTTCCTCTCTTTTAGGTTATGATTTCTTTGTTACACTTAGTACTTGATGAGAATCCTTCAAGAAAGGAACTAGGAACTTTTTGTTAGAGATCTGATTATGGAGGAGAAAAAAGAAAGCTGAATTTCTGAACGTGTTCTGAGTTTGAGATGAAATACTCTTAATAGAGTGATCATAATAAAGACCTCACAGCCTTGTGTTTCTAGTGAAGAATAAACAACTCAAACAAAGAAATAGTAATATATTTTGATATACAATACCAAAAGATATTAAAAATAACATACAATAATTTAAACAAAATATTTCCTCTTCTTTATCATATTTAAGGTGAAATTTTCTTCCCTTTTAGGAGGAGATGATTTTCGAATTTTCCAATATATTTCATATATTGTTTTATTTCTTTTAACTGATATTTATTCCATGCATGTCAATTCCATAATATGTCCAATATATTATAAATAAATAAATGCTCAATTAATATAACCAATACATAAATTATCTCCTTAATAATTATTGACATAATTAATATTTCTAAAATACTAATTAATTTTCTCTCAATAAATAATTATCCAATAATTATTTATGCAATTAATATGTCAAACATATTAATTAATTTTCTCTTATTAAATAATTATCTAGTAACTATTGATGATTAAATTTTCCAATAAATTAATTATTCATAACTAATATTATTAATAAATATTAAATTAATACATACAATATATTAATAACCAAGTTTAATCATGCTTATATTAATCATGTCCGAATTTGAACTCTTCAACTTCACTTTCTAATGAAACAATGTGCAAACAAGTTTGAGCTCGCCTAAGGACAAGTGAACCTATAGGTTGAAAGCTACAAGACATGATCCAATTTTTATTTTGTAAATATCCGACTTATTTCACTAGAGGTTTGTGCTGAACTCGTTCACACTATAGGATCAGTTACTTCCACGAACATAATCGATCATCTGTCATGTGATTCTTCATGAGCATGTTTGTAATTCACAGTTGGTCAAGTAATTAGTTCTACTTTATGATTACATCGTTCTTTTTAAACACCACTAATTTCTCGAATGAACAAGTTGTTTATAGTTTAACTCTAACACAATGTCTTCTCAGGCCAATGAGAGTCAAGTACCATTTGTTCAAGTCCAATAATCAATTCTTAAGGGAATAACTCTACATCTTTCTCAATACTTAGGAAGACCTAAATTCTTTCTTGTGACGTTGTGTTCTCAGTCATTCACTATGACAATCCGCAATGTGAGAGACTTATTAACCCAGCCCTGCTCAACTGATCTCACTCATACTCATCAAAGGATGCTTTCACAAAGTAGGAGTTCACAACTCGCTAAGAATTAAGATCACATCGACATACGATCATCCTAGTTGAAGTAATTGATGCGAGTTTATAACGAAATAACTAGATTGTTACAATACTTATGATCTCGTTTTATGCAAAAATTTCTTTTTGCATAGGCACCCCATTCACATGTCCTCATGAACAATTAGGATCAGTTTGCAACCACTATAAAGTGAGTGTACCAACAATGTCACTACTGTTGACATTTTAGGTTATTCATTTGGAACTAGATCCACTTGTATGTCTCACATAGATATCCAAGTGTACATCTAAATAACAATGAGCTTATCATCATTAATCTAATTAATATGATAAAGTTGAATGAAGTTTGTGTATTAAATACAAAGTTAATGAAAATAATAACTATTATTAATAACCAAAATATGTACACTAAATGTCTAACATTAAATGATTGTTCTTTAATTATGAACTTTTATACCTTTAGAGTAGAGTCCCTAACACGAACTTAACTTTGGCCGACCCTCGAGCGGTCATAGCCTTCTCGTTCTACCCCTTAGGGGTCGGACTTACGTTTAACCAATTTTTAGGGGCAGGCTTAACTTTGGCTGGCCCTCAGGGGTCCTAGCCTTTCTCAGCTAACCCCTTAGGAGTTAAACTTTTGTTTGATCGACACTTGAGGGTCCTGACCTCATTGGCTGCCCCTAGGGATCCCACTTGCATTTTTCCGACTTCGAGGGGGTCAAACTTAACTTTAGAGGTCGGTCTCAATGGCTGAATTCTTATGGATCAAACTTAACCTTGATCGGCCCTATGGAAGTCAAACTTAACCTTGATCGATCCCTAGGGAGTTCTGACTTTATTTAGATACTTAAAAAAATATTTCACCCATTTCTTAAAGAAACTTATTGTAAGAATTTAAAAATAAAATAAGTATATTTTTAAATTTGTTTTAACATTTAAACTTAGATTGTTAGATTGGTTTTTTTTTCTTTTTTAAAGAACACTTGTAAAATAGACGATAAAAGAAATTTGGTGAAATAAATTTATAAACGTATAATTTTAAAGATTACAATTAAGAAACTATACGGTTATTAAATAGGGTATTTAACATGGATATTCAATTTGAATATAATTATTACATATTCATCCCAAATTGATTTTAATTGCAAAGGTATTCAAATGAATTTTTATGTTTTTAATAATCCCTAAATGTTCCTTTCTTCGACCTCAAGCCCTAAATTTTTTTTTCTTCCGAACGCACAAATCGGAGAAGATGACCGCCACAATCGTAGAAGATTGTTGCGATCGGCCGGAGAAGAAGGCCGCGAACGGCCGAAGAAGATGACCGCGAACGTAAACGAGAAGATGGCCACAAACGTCCGGAAAATATGGTCGCGAACGGCCGGAGAAGGTGGCAGCGAACGACCGGAAAATATGGCGGCGAACGACCGGAGAAGGTGGCCGCGAATGGCCGGAAAATATGGCCGCGAACCGCCGGAGATGATGGCCGGGAATCTCCTTGATTTACTCCTAATTTCTCCTAGATTATGATGATGACAGCTGCAAAAAACCCTAAAACCATAAGTTTCTGAGATGTAAAAGATAAAAAAATACATTGA
>JBBMEG010072349.1:0-12902 GCA_037832605.1 Cyclanthera cordifolia | reverse complement strand
ATGGTCTCTTACTACATTCACATTTTGGTACTTGGCATTCACACATTTCAAACATGGACAACAAACAACATTTGATCTTTTGGAATGTCGTAATGCATTCTCTATAAAAGTCTTAACTCCTAAACTATATTCTTGTGACATTCGATTCTTAAGCATCCACAACTTATTCATATCCCAACTAAAACAATACCTACACACAAGGAAAAAGTCCAAACACTAATTTTTAAGGCACTACTAGTTTAAGGAACCACTTTAAACATATAACTAAACTCACAAACAAATTCCTAAAAATAGCAAAATAAATAAAACCATAGCAAAATAAATAATAGCAAAAAAAAAAAAAATTAGTAACTTTGAAATGTAGGAGGTGGAAGAAAAGCTAGAGCTCAAATCCGTTCAACAAGTTGTAAAAAGAGACGAAAATGAGAAGGAAGAGAAGCTAGAACCCGAAATTTTAGAGGTTTTGAGACGATTTTTAAGAAGTTCTGATCGTGGGTAAAGAGAAAAGAAAAAGAAGAACAAGAACAAGAAAAGTAATGGAGTTTTTGGGGAAGAAGAACAAGAAGAAGCTTGAAAATGGAGTGGAGTTTCACTGAAAATTAGGGAGAAAAGAGAGCTATGAAGAAGAAAGAATAGCAAAACTGAAAAAAAAAAAAAAATGAAATTGAAGAATGAAACTGAAGAAGAGAAAAATGAAACTGAAGTTTTGAAATACAGTTTTGGTGTCGATTTACCTTTTAGGGTCGATCAGACCGACACCAATGACTTTTGGTATCGGTCAGACTCACACCAAATATCTGTTGAGCCGTTTTTTACTATATGGTGTCGGTACTTTTGGTGTCGATAAGACCGACACCATATATCTGTTGGACCGATTTTTTACTATATGGTGTCGGTACTTTTGGTGTCGGTCTTATTTGGTGTCGATCTGATCAACACCAATTGTCCAGACCGACACCAAATATGATCGAAACCGTATATCCGTGTTTTAAAAAAAATTGGATAGACCATCACCTATCCCTCTTTTGTAGTAGTCAAAGAATCAAGAGATAATAATTAATCCTACGGATAATTAATTCTAATCACTTTTATTGACCATTAGGCTCTACCCTTTTAAAACAATTTTAAAATATTATATTCATTTTTGTAGGAGGTTTAAAATTAATATTTGGGTTCTATTTTGAAAAAAATATTTTTCAAAAATATCATACATAATCCATACATTCAGCATAATTAAAAAAAATAAACATCCAATATTTATTTGTGAGATATACATGTTGAACAATTCTAAATATGGAATCATATTCCTAAAGTATATCTAATATATTTAACATATATTTAAAATGCATGAATCTTTTTAACCTATGGTATGATTTTAAATCTATATGACATACTTTATGCAACAATCAAGACATGCAAACAAGTAACCTATAATTTAATAGTAATTGACCGATTTAATGTTTAGCATATTTCTAGGAAATTAAATAAAATGCAATCATATTACATTAATTCTCTAAGACATATCTTGGGTCTTCCTCTTCTCATGTTCATGAATCTTTGATAAAGCAAGAACGAACCCTTAAAATATTTTCTAAATATTTTAATATTTAAATGAACACCGAATTTAAAAATTTCCCAAAATTATCCTATCAAAAATCTTTCAAAGATAATTGTACTAGCCAAATTTAAATTTCCTTGAATTAAATCTCAATTTACTATTTTAATATCTTTCATAGGTAATTACTTAAAATTTAGATTATTGATATTATAAAAAATTAGAGTTTTTAATTTCACATGGACTATATCCATTATATTCATAAGTGTATTTGTATTAATAATTATTTGTTGCTTGGTGGAGAGCATCAATAGAGAGATGAAATAGGTTTAAGGTTCAATTCTTGCTATGTGAATTAATTTGTTGGCCTAGTAATCTTTTTATTCTCAATTTTCAAAATCCGATTTCGCACCTCCCGAAATGTGATTTTTATAAATACATTTTACCCTAAAGAACTCAAACTAACCTTCAAATTTAGGGGCGAAAGACCTGGCTGTTACAGTTTGATTCTAGATCATCGCATTCATTCATATCTACATGCTCTGTATTATCCGTTATTTTAAGTTCGAACCTTTAATGTTCGAGATAGTAGTAGTCACTCTAACTGAAGGGAGCATAACTGCTTGCGATAAGGTCAAGCCCTACAAGTTAGTTATTGATGAGAATATATTGGATGTTACACTCATACAACCTATGAGTGAGTTTGATATGATTCTTGGTATGGAGTGATTGTATAAGAACCACGATGTAATTAACTGTCATTGAAAAGAAGTTGTTTTTAGTCCCCCATCAAGACCTAGTTTCAAGTTTAGATGATGAAAGTCTAGGGAATGTTTAAATAATCATTTCTACCTTGAAGGCTAGCAGATTGTTCTATTAGAGCGTGGGGTTACTTAGCATCAATATCCAGTGCAAGAAAGCCAAGTTATTAGTGGATGCAGTGCCAGTGGTCAAAGAATTTGTTTATGTGTTTTCGGACGAGTTGCTAGGGTTACCTTCATCCTAAGTAGTTAATTTTTGTATCGTGTTGGAGCCTGGGTACTGTTCCTATTTTAAAAATGTTTATAGAATGGCCCTAGCGAAGCTGAAGGAATTAAAGGTTTAGTTACAAGAGTTGATCGATAATGAGTTCATGAGACATAGTATGTCGAAGCCTGATATTGTTTGTCAATAAGAAAGATGGTAAGATGCAATTATAGTATTGACTACTAAGAGCTGAATAATATGACAGTGAAGAATAGATATTTGTTACTCAATATCGACGACTTGTTTGACAAACTTTGAGGAGCGTTAGTGTTCTCAAAGATAGATTTGCGGTCTAGCATTCAATAATTGAGGATCAGAGAGAAGGATATTCCTAAGGCAGTGTTCAGATCCCATTATGGACATTATGAGTTTGTAGTGATGTCTTTCGGTTTGACCAATGCACTAACAATATTTATAGACATGATGGACAGAGTGTTCAAAGAGTTTTTTAATAAATACGTAATAGTATTCATTGATGACATCTTGATTTACTCAAAGAATAAGTTAGACCATGAGGGTCAATTAAGGAAAGTTTTATCCAGACTTCCACAAAACTAGTTGTATGCAAAATTTTCTAAGTGTAAGTTTTGGCTGGATGAAGTTGCTTTTCTTGGACATGTTGTTTCAAACAAGGGCATATCAGTGGATCTTGCTAAGATTGAGGTCGTGAGTAGTTGGCACAGTCATACTTCAGTTGTAGAAGTAAGAAGTTTTCTAAGGTTAGCTGGTTATTATAGACGATTTTTAGTAAATTTCTCAAAGTTTGTAGAGCCTATGACTCAGTTGACGAGGAAGGGTCAAATGTTTGATTGGACCGAGAAATGTGAAAGATATTTGAGCTAGAAAGGTGTTTGACTACCGTTCTTGTTTGGTTGTTCAAGAAGGATCATGTGTCTTTGTGGTGTAATGTGACGCTTGGAAAAGGGGCTTTGAGTCGTTCTTATGAAAAAGGGAAAGGTTACAGCCTATGCCTCAAGACAACTTAAGAATTACGACTAGAATTGCCCAACTCATGACTTGGAGTTGGTAACAATGATTTTTGCACTTAAGCTTTAGAGGCATTATCTGTATGAGAAGAAGATTCAAATTTTCACTAACCATAAAAGCTTAAAGTACTTTACCTAGAAAGAACTGAATATGAGACAGGGTCCTAGCTTAGAATTGGTAAAAGGTTATGACGATGAGATTCTTTATCATCCAGGTAAGGCTAATGTCGTTGTCGATTCTTTGAGTAGGAAGACTTCGCACTCAGCAGCCTTGCTTGTTACTCAGGCTCCACTATAGACGGAGTTAGTCAGAGTCGTAATTGTATTAGTTTAGGAGGCTACAACGCAATTGGCTTGGTTAACGATTCAGTCCTCGTTGAGACAATAGACTATGGAGGGTCAATAGAGAGATCCTAGTTTGATGGCTTTGTTTGGCAGGGCATAGGGTGAGGAGGGTGGTGAATGTTCAATTATGTCCAATGGTGGGTTATAGTTCAAACAGAGGTTAGTGGTTCTTGTAGATACCGAGATCAGAACAGGGTTATTCTCTGACGCCTACAATTCACCGTTTACTTGGCACACAACGGTACCAAGATGTATCAGGATCTGAAATTGAGTTTTTTGTGGAACAATATGAAAAAAGACATAGCAACAAGTGTTTGACATGCCAACAAGTGAAAGCATCAAGACAGAAGCCACCAGGGTTGTTACAACCTTTCAGTATTTCGACGTGGAAGAGGGAGGAAGTCTTTATGGATTTTATATCAATACTCCCTAGAACGCCGAGAGAATTCACCGTGATCTAGGTAATTTTTGATCGACTTACTAAGTGCGCCCACTTCATACTAGAGGCATTGGATAACTCTGTTGAGAAATAAGTGCAGTTATATTTGGAGGATATTGTACGATATCACGAGATTCCTGTTAGCATCGTCTCAGATAGGGATGCTCGTTTCACTTTGCATTCCTAGAAGAGCCTTCAAGAAGGTCTTGGAACCCTTTGTAAGTTCAGTACTGCATTTTATCCTCATACCAATGGAAAGACCCGAGAGGGTTAATCAGATTTTGGAAGATATGTTGAGTGTCTGTGTGCTTGACTTTCTCTATAGTTGGGATAAGTGATTATACTTGATGGAGTTTGCCTATAATAACAGTTATAAATCTACAATTGAAATAGCTTCATTTGAAGCTTTGTATGGAAAGTGTTGCAAGTCATTTGCATTTTGGGAGGAGGTATGAGAGTGAAAACTACTTGGCCCCGAGTTATTGTAGTTGACTAACAATGCGGTGGAAAAGATCCCTGCGAGAATGCTTACACTCAGAGTCGACAGAAAAGTTATGCAGATGTCAAATGTTGAGATCTAGAGTTTGAAATGGAAAACCATGTTTTCCTCAAGGTATCGCCCACAAGGGTGTTTTGAGATTTGGGACTAAGGGGAAGATTAGTCCAAGATTTGTTAAACCTTTTGAGATCCTAGAGAGCAATGAAGCTGTTGCATATAGGTTAGCCTTACCTCTCTCCATCATGTTCAGTGTGCACGATGTATTTCATGTTCGATACTCATACAGTATGTGCACGACCCTTGTTATTGACCACGATTCGTTGCAATTGAATGAGCATTTGAGCTTCGAGAAAAACCAGTTCATATTTTAGACAAAATAAGAAAGTTCTGATGGATAGTGAGATCAGATTGGTCAAGGTTCTATGGAAAAGTAAGTCGGTTGAAGAAGCCACTTGGGAGAGAGAAGATGATATGCGTTCCCGCTATCCCAAGCTATTTCTACCTTAAACAACTTTTGAAGATGGAAGTTTTCTAAGAGGGGAATATTGTTACAACCTGAAATCTCATTCACTATTTAAAAGGATAGTTTTGGACTTACAAGGAATTCTGAGATTAAATTTTAATTTAATTTGAGCCTAAAAGAACCTAATTAAGCTTAAACCTGAGAGGGGTAAAGTTGGAATTATGAAAAAATGGTTAAAAATGTTAATTTTAACCCTAGGGATATTTTGGTAATATGTTATGCATATTTTGACTTATAAATAAGGACAAAATATCACTTTTAAGTCAATCATTTGCTAATCATCCTCAGCTGCCGACAAAGTCATTGCCTTCTCTTATTTTCTGTGCGTCTTCTGAAACTTATGGGCATTTTTCAGCTTTTCTGACAGTCGTGTTGCCTCTGTTCCTTACAGCGTCAGAGACAGTAATGCTTCCTTCAGCTTTCGTTAGGTGAATTTTCGTGTAATGCCGTCTCAGGCTGACGCCAATAATCGAGCAATATCGCATGTCGACAATACATTAGATTCGCTATTATAGCTCGACGCCCAATCCAAAGCTGTAGGTTTGTAGCCCAAGCTTGACGTCAATGCATCCCGAGCCAGTTGTACCCACTCTATGCACACACATTGCCTAAATCTAAGCTCCTTGATCCCTGTGTGTTAGATTCACGTGTCGTCGCCTGTTTCCTTAAGTGTGAATGACTTTTTCGACAATGTGCCACTGCCGGTCGCTGGAGATATTTTCGTGATAGTGCATTTTGGGTAATTTTGATGCTCTTAGTCCAATTTTGATGGTTTTAGGTTAGCATTTTGACTTTTTTAACCTTGTTTTGGTTAGTTTTTGTTAGGGAGACTTCTAAAAGTCGTGGTTCGAGCACATTTGAGCAATCTCAGTGGATATCAATCAAGATAAGGGAAACATGTCCTTAACTTGGGGTTTCGTGGGTAATTATGAGCACGTCTAGAATATTTTGGTGTAATTTATTAATGCTTTATAAACTATATTCTTTGAATGACATTTGCGCCGATTGAGCAATATTTAGTTATGTTGTCGACCTTGTATGTGATTAGTTATGCTATGGATAGTTTATCTCAATGAAATGTACTAGGAATTCATGTTAGGCAAGCGTGTTATATATATTGCATACGTTAATCTGTTTATAAGCACGTTGCATTCATTTGTTTCATAAAATAATGTTTCATGAAAGCCTACGTATATTCTTTTACTGTAAGACTTAGCTGAACTATTTAGCGATTTCATTTAATGAAGTATCTATTTAGCATATCTCTAGTTTAAAGATCATTTTACTCATGCATCTAGGATAGAGGCCTAGATGGGACCCTTTTCGGGGTCGGGCCTTTACAGTTATATCAGATTGGCATTATTAAATTGTCGATTCTCTTAGAATAGGTTTGAATACATAAGAGAACTTTGAGAATACTCGTTATATAGAGCCTTGGTAGAGTTAGTTACCATGTCCTAAAATTGTTGGACTATAGTGGAGTATCAAAGTTGAAGGTTGTAATTGATCTTCTTGCACAACTTTCTCTACCCGTTGAAACCATTTATGGAAACAATTGAAATTTATCTAACGATAATTTGATTATCAATTTTTATCTTTAAACACAATTTTTTTATCTTTCTCATTAATCATTTTCAAAAAAAAATTCATTTTCTCATTCTTTTTTTTTCCATAGTGTTTGCTTCAATCATCATGATAGACACTATGTCATAGTCAAGATTCAATAAAGGGTTACATCTAACTAGGAATTTATTATTAGATGATAACTTCGACAATGTTATTACTTCACCTCAATACAATTTCAGTGTGACTTTCTTGTAACATGAGCTGGTTCGAGCAACTATAATAAGATATAGCTTGTGCAAAAGTTGCTCATGTCAATCATCGTTGATTTTTTTTTTCTTTTTTAGAACATCACTTTACTTGTATTCAGAGATAAGAGAAAAAGATGAGAGGTGTAGAGAATTTCCTACCGGGTGTGTCAAATTGTTCACACAACATTACGATAGGTAAGATAAGATCGAGACACGTGAAAATAAATAACTTGTATTTGTATTGATTTTAATATGTGCGATGTGAGGTATAATCTCTAATATGTTCCTCTGATTCTTAATCTCTCATATACAATTGTCTTTAGAGCTTTCTAGCTTATTCTTGATGTTGAATTTGTCTTGAGGACTTTTTAACTTGTTCACAAGTTGACTTTGGTTCAATCTCGAACCTGTTGATCTTTACATTTGTCATTGATTTATTCATCTTTTTGATGATCGATCTCTAACTTACTAATCTTTGGATATATCATTGACTTATTGATCAGTCTTTCATTTATTGGTCGTTGACAGTTGATCCTCATTGATGATTCATTTGAAGAACATGTTGTGTGTTTTTCGTGTATAAGCAACTTGTTAATAGAACCGTTTATCCTTTAAAACACTTTTTGACTATGAAAGCGTGAGCTTTTAGAAATTTGAAGAGTGTTCTGTGCTTGCAAATCATTTCTAGATAATCATATTATTAGATTGGCCTAGGCTTTCATTGACTCTAGGCTTGGCTTTACAAAGCTTTCTGCTAGGCTTGACCCATTATGCTTATCTAAATGGACTTGACCATGTACTTGGATCTTCTAGTTTTGGTTTACAAATTGAACTTGTGGTCTGATTTCAGTTTGACCCAAATTCTCAATAAAATCAATTTTGATCCAATTTTGAGAAATATTGTCACAAAATTTAATTTAATTTAATTTTGTCATTAAATTTAAGATAATGACGTGACAATTTATGATTGACTTGAATTTCTCAATCAATACACTTCAATGTCTCAACTCCCTTTAGCAATGTACTAGCATTACTCTATTTGAACATTGAAGGCTAATAAACACACATTTGAGGGTAGTTTGACCAATTTGATCCAAAATTTACTGGCGGAGTAAAAAGAGGGAAAATTTAAATTTAAATTTAAAAAAAAAAAAAAACAAAACAAAAACAAAAGTAATTAACAATGTAGGTAGAGTTATAATAATCATCAGAGGTTAAATCCACTCTGTCCCATTGAAAGGATAGAGAAAATAGGAATTGGATTTTAAACCCCGGCCGAGCAGAAATACGTCATGTAGAATTAAAATTAAAATTAAATTTAAATAAAAAATAGCTCCGTTGTTTTTTTATTCCTTTTTTGGGAATCATCTGGTGTAGTCGTGGACGAGGCTGGGCCGTTGATCGGTAACGTTAAGGCGCCACGAGAGGAACGAAATACCGGTTTCCGTTTCGTTTCTTCGAACGTCGTCGTTTCGAATGAACATTGATTCGTTGTTCATGGCCGCCGCCGCCGCCGGCGACAGACACGGAAGTCTCTGGCTCGTCAACGGTGACTGGTGCGGGACCCAAGTGGCATTTGAATTCGTATAGTTGTTGTTCGATTCCGCCACCGTGATGTTCACCGTCGCCGCCGCCCTCCGCTCTTCCTTTTTGAACCGAATCCCACACGCATTGCATAACGACTGCAGTCAATCATTACAATATTAAATTCCGTTATATTTAAATTTGATAATTATTTAAAATTAACTACAAAATTTACATTTTAAGCGCTTGGATTTGTAATCTAATTTATATTTGGTTCCTATTTCAGATTGAATCACTGTTGTATTACAATTTCATAATTTTTTTTAGTAGAAAGAAATAAGGGACGGGGAAGATACATAATATTTAATGTTAATTCATCGAATAAGAATAACATTAAATGTTGTCTAAAATTTAATAATTAGATTAATTTTAAATTTCTGTATATTAAAAATGTTAATATTTTGAAATAAAATTTTAAAGGAAACAAATTTAAAACGCATAACGTCAAAGGAAAAAAATATTAATTTTGAAACATAACAGACTATATAGAATTTTTAAACAAAAAACAAACTGCAAAAATTGCATAATTAAAAAAAATTAAAATCTCTATAAAATAACTAAAGTAGTTAAAATAAAGCATCCATTGCATTCAATTAAGAAAGCAATTCAAAAATATTAAAAAAGCAAACAAAAATTTTTAAAAAAAAATTAAAAAAAAAGAAGCTATTAAACTTAAAATTTCGAGACTAAAGTAGTGAGATTCTATTATGAACTGGAAGTCTACTCACTTGAAATTTTCAATGTTGGATAGATTTATTTATATATATATATATATATATAATTGGTAAAAGTGAGATTCTCATCGTTAATCGAAATTGTTTAAAATATTTGTTAACCATAGTAATGTTACAAATATATATTTAAAAATAGTGAGAGAAAAAGTGAATAATAAAAAAATTTAAATAAAATTGTTGGTCTAGACCCCATTTTATCTCCTATTGCATCTAAGAACAACCAATTAAATTATTCTCGAAAATGGTTTTAAATATTATTTGAGAAATCGAATAATAATAAAATAGTTAGCATAAATTGAAGTGAGGTGATTTACCTTAGGCCCTCGCGGCCCATTTCTCCAAAGCGGAGTAGAAGTGGTGTCGCAGTTGGCGCAACGCCGTGCAAGAAGCGGATCGCCACCGTGAGAGACGGCGGCAGGAGCACTCTTGTGTTTAGGATGCAACAAATCCCAACACAAGTTAGAGACATAAGAACCGGCAGAGCGCCGGTGATGGGGGGAGGCGGCGGCGGCGCGTTGGTCGGAGTCAAATTCCGACGATCGAGAGGAGGGAGTGCCAAGAGAGAGCGTACAATCCACAGGATTAGAATGATTAGAATACGTGTCCATCATCTCACGAGCGCCGCCGTGGTTGGGCACCGACAACATGACGGCATATGAAGAGGTGCCGCCGCTGTCGCCGCCACAGTGGTGCACCATGTTTTTGGCTCCGGTGGGTGGAAGGGGAATGGAAATGGCAGAGGGGACGGCGGAAGATTTAAAGGGAGAGGAGGAAAGAGAAAAGGATGGGTACAAATTGCATCTTTTACCGAGAGAAAAGAAAAAACTTGGAGGTATTTGAATGAACAGTGTACAATTATTATTTTGAGTTATTTTAAGCCGTTAAAATAATAATAATATTTTATTTTTTATATAAGAGCGTATTTGGATAGAGCTGATTGAAATGGGAAGGGATGAGAAGAGATGTAAATTGTTATAAAACTGTGTTCGGGTGCAGGGTGGGGATGGGAAGAGTTATTAAACTGCGTTTGGGACGATTGAGTTGGATAAGATAAAAAGTAGATGGATGAGATGTGATGGGATGTAATTATTTTTTTTATAAAAAGTAAAATAATTAATAAATAATATTTTTAATTGAATACACTTTTTTTATTTCAAAGTAAAAAAAATTAAACATTTCAAAGTTCATTTCTTATTTTATTAAATAATTTTTTTATTTATTTACAAAACAACATATTTAAATTTTATTATTATTTATGAAATTTAAAATTTGTTACCGTTAAATGATCAAAAGAAATTATAAATATTTTTAAAAACGTGATATAAAGAATGATTTTTTTTTCTTTCAAATTCTTTAACTAGAGTTTGAAAATAAATATAAAAATAGAAGAAACATAATTTTTTGATTATCAAATTAAGTAAAATAATCGATAAAATAAACAATAATCAAGAAGATCAAATAGATATTTATGATAATATATATGTAAATATTAAAAGTAAAATAAATATACATAAATAAAATATACACAATTTATAAATAAATAAGTTAAATAAACCAGTTGATAAAGAAGATTTCATTCATTTCAAGAGTTCATGTTCGATTGATAAGTTGAATAATTTGTTTTTAATTAATATATAATTAGAATTAAATATTTAAGAAAGTTTTTAATATACCTAAGTCTTAAAAGCATTTACGTTTTCATCGCCCAATACAGAGATCTCTTGTTCAATTGTAAAATCAAATTTTTTTCGATTTTACTTTTCTTTTTCTTCTTCTATTTTTTTCATTTACCGACAAAATCTCTCAACCTCTCCAAATCTCTCCCTCTTAATCGGCTCTGCTCCTCTTTTACCCTCGGTGATAGGAGAAACATTGGCCCGACTGCATCGCAACTCATAAAACATGAAATAAAAGCTACAAAACGAAAAAAAAATCGATTACAAGCGTTAAAGTGAAAGGACGAACAAAAGAATTAGAGAGAGTAGAAGAAATAGTACCAGAAGAAGTGAGAGAATTAACATCGATTTAGAAAAATGTGCGGTGAAAAAACGGTTTAAATTAACGCGGGTTTAGGAAAAAATATATTCCAATACCAAACACGGTTTAAATGGATTAAACTAACCGACTTTACTTTGTTCCGTGCCGCAAACATGCTCTTGTAATTTACGTAAATTCTTTGCGATTTTTTTTTTCTTGTAATTTTCAGTTATATATTTTCTTATTGATGCAATATTCTTTTTTTATTTGCACTTTTGACCTTAGTTAATAATTTATGTATTAATTAGTTGAACTATGTATCTTATTAATGAATTTGAAAAATCGAAAACAAATAATTTTAAATCAACAAAGTAAATGTTAAAAGTAAGTATAGCTTAATCAATCTCTGAATATAAACTATCACAACTTACATGTTTGGAATATCTCAATTCTCTGTTGATGGCTTTTGCTAGTAAAGGAAGAAAAGTTGGTCAATTTTGAGATTAGTTCAATTGTTGGAATATTGAAGCTACATAATTTTTAGTACAAAAAATAAATAGGTAGAAATAAGAATCTTATCACATTGAAATGATAAAGATATTGTAATGTCATGTAAGTAATATTCTTGCTTTTAGAAAAAACATCATTTGAAGACCAGTCGCTCTGCACCTAACTTACGTCAATCACAAACTTTTTTTTTTTTTTTTTTGACCAATGATGTGTTTTGTTGTGCAGGAGTTGAAGATTTTGGAAGGAAAAAAGAAAAAAAAAAAAAAATTAAATACCAAAGGTCATACAAATATTAAATGGATATTTAGTATGGATATTAAAGTAAGGAATAATTATTATATTTTCATCCCAAATTGATTTTAATTACAAAGATATTCAAATGAACTTTTATACATAAATGAATTTAATTCCAATCACCATTTTGCCCTTGATTACCTTATATGTTATTTTTTGATTTTATAATTTTTCGAAATTCTAATCTTATTTTATTTTATTTTTTCATTAAATATTGTTTTTATTACCTTTATTTTTTTCTTATCTATGTGAAATTTTTTCCTTTTCAAGATCAATCTCTAATTTCTTTTTAATTTGATTTGAACCAAAACCTCAATTTTCTTTTTTCTCTATGTTTTTTTTTTTGTTTAAATGTCTAAACCTTGCAGAATCTATCTTCTTTTGGTTATTATGATAATCGTTTCCGTTACTCTTTTTTATTTTCGTTATCTGAACCGTCTGCGATTCGTACTAACTACGTTCGTTATCTGAACCGTCTGCAATTATTTTTTGTTCTGTTCGTCATGAATATTCAGTAAATTTATTTGTTAACTTGTTCGGTTCGTTTTTTGGCAGTAATACCCTATTTATACGTATGTCTTCTTTCTAATATTCATTAAATTTTATATGTTTCCTT
>JBBMEG010072338.1:0-12903 GCA_037832605.1 Cyclanthera cordifolia | reverse complement strand
ATTTTCTTATCAGGGGTTATAAAATATGGATGATATGAGTATATGACATCCAAGTGGGATGCTGGCTGGCTGCATTCATTTAAGCATTCATCTTGCATATCTAGGTATCCTATGTACTCCTTTTTTTTTTTATTTAGGTTGTTTACTTTACTCTGAACTAACTTCCTTTACCTGAACTCAAAAAAACACATCCGATAGAGAGTTTTAGAGTCTACACATTAGACAAGTATCCTTTAATAGCTTTTTTTAACAAAATATGGGGGGCATTTCGAGAATTGAACTCAGGACCTCTTGCACCCAAAGCGAGAATCATACCACTAGACCAAATGCCCTTTCAAAATATTAGAAACTCCTTTAATATTTTGTTATACTGATTAAAAGTTGGATCTGTGGTAAAACTAACTAATCTGTAGTCGGTGGAACTGCTTTTTCAATTGTAATTGGGAAGCTTATAGGTAGAGTAATTGTTAGCTTATACCATTTATTCCACTGTCTAGTAACCAGTTAAAATTGAAGAACTAAATATATGAACAAATTTTCATACTTATTCCTCAAAATTGTTGACAGCATCGTGTAACAGAATACAAGAAAGAAGCTTTTGAGCTTTTGGTTCAAATGAAAATTATGAGTACAAAGTCAATTTGCGCCCATGAGACATCCAAAAGAATTAAACATAGAACTTCCCGTGCCAATCTTTTTCCCTTTAATAACTACCAAATTGAGAATCTACTTCTAGATCAAATGCCCAATTCTGTCAGTATCAAATACAGAATTCATGATTCAAAATTTATCTATACAGGAATTCAATTTTTAATTAAACAATACGAAGATGTTGATTTAAACCTCGTGTTGTCTAACCATCAATGATTGATTTTGTTTACTTTTTTTTTATTTTGAGTTCAATTTTTGCGGAAGGATTTGAACCTCTGGTACATGTCAATCATCGTTAACCTAAGCTCATTTTGGCAATGATTTGGTGTACTTGGCAAATTTGCTTTTGAATGGTTGATGAAATTAGTTTGGATACATGATTATCTCTGTTGTTGAAATAGGTGGTCCCTTGATTTATGAATTGTCTGGCGCCTCTCACTTTGAAACTCGTGATCAAATTGAATACTGCATTTTCATGGTGTTCTATCATCCATCCTGCATATCTTGAGGTAAGTTATCAGTAATTGAATGGAATTTTGAGGTTTAAATTTAAAAAAAAAAAAAGGGGCATTCCGAGAATCGAACTCGGGACCTCTCGCACCCAAAGCGAGAATCATACCACTAGACCAAATGCCCTCTTACATTAATCATGTCCATTTAATTGTATTTGTTGTTGTAATTAAGATATTATCATTCTTGATGTTGAATTTGTGGTAAAT
The DNA here is from genome assembly GCA_037832605.1 of Cyclanthera cordifolia. Taxonomy (NCBI): domain Eukaryota; kingdom Viridiplantae; phylum Streptophyta; class Magnoliopsida; order Cucurbitales; family Cucurbitaceae; genus Cyclanthera; species Cyclanthera cordifolia. Next base: position 11,533 of record JBBMEG010072338.1, on the reverse strand, counting down.
TGATTATTGTGTAGCTGGTGCAGCTGCTTTTTCAATGGTGGTTGGTATGAATTGAAATCTCTACCACTAGACCAAAATCACATAGGACAATAAACATAAGTTAATTTTGATTCCTTTCCATTTTTGTGGACAAGTTTTCAAAATTAATCAAGACATTGTAAAAAAAATAAAATAAAATAACGTTTCAGCTATTTTAATTTTACAAAAATGTTCAAGGTGTTATTTTCTAATATCTTGAAAAATGCAATAATAACAAAGTGGGTATTACAACCAGACTCAAGGACTTTTTGCACCCAAAGCTAGAATCATCCAACTAGACCAAATGCCTGAGTCTGATCTAAAGGTAGACTTTTTTTTTTAATTCAACCATATTTGAGAATTGGGAATTCAAATTCATAATTTCTTAATTGCGAGTTATACATCATTACAGTTGAGTTATTCTCATGTCCGACATTTAGATCTTACTTACTTGACTTTGTTTTCAAATAAATTTGTTGCTATGGTTTTGTTTTACCATAGCAGATTGAATTTGATGGATAAAAATATAAACTTGTGTGGTGTTTGTAAGATCTACTAGTTTCCCACTTTAATATACTTATTAGCTTGTCTATTTGCAACTCGACTGCCAAATAATTAGAAATTAGGCCAACCAGCACATGGTAAGGAGCTTAAGGTCAACACATCTTAGCTGGCAGTTGCTAATTTATGCCAATTCTTAAAAGTAGGGCACTTTATTGAAGTTTTGTTTGACCTTTAAATTAGGGGAGAAAAAAAAAAAAAAAAAATCATGAGACTTGCAAGTTTAAACCATATTTAGATAAATAAGAAGTTCCACTCAATATGTTTGCTGTTGGGGTTTCCTGCTTTCTGTTTGTGCATTTTTACTGTTTACGGCTTTTAGAAGATTTTACCTTTCTGGTTTTCATCCCTCCCTTTTCTTATATAAATTTTTGATAGACATTGGCTGCAAGCTGAAAAAAAATTGGATAAAAGGAAAATGGGGCATTCTGAAAATTGAACTCGAGCACCCAGAGTGAGAATCATACTACTAGACCTAATGCCCTCTCTTTAATTTCTCTTATAAACTTTTTGTAGACTTTGGCTATAAGCTGAAGATCAAATGATGAAAAAAATAATTGGTTAAAATAAAAATGGGGCATTCTAAGAATCAAACTCCAGACTTCTCACACCCACAACTACGATCATACCACCCAACCAAATGCTCTCTCCTTATTTTCTTATATAACATTTTACAAAAGATTAGTTGGAAGCTGAAGAACAAAATGATGAAAAAATTGATTAAAATAAAAAATGGGGCATTCCGAGAATCGAACTCGGGACCTCTCGCACCCGAAGCGAGAATCATACCACTAGACCAAATGCCCTACCTATGATTTTAAAACATTTTTTAAATACCTAAACAGTGAAGAACAAAATGATGAAAAAAATTGGTTAAAATATAAAAGTGGGGGCATTCCGAGAATCGAACTCGGGACCTCTCGCACCCAAAGCGAGAATCATACCACTAGACCAAATGCCCTTTTGGGTTTTGGCTTAGTTTGTTTTATATATCATAGTATATCCAGCATACTTATAAAGCATTTTCATTACTGTTTGCAGCTCTAAAGAAGCAGCTTGCAAGGGAAAAATAAATGCCTGAACAGGATTCCAAAAGACTGCACTTCTTGGATAAGGTAATCAAGTTATTGTAACTTAGAAAGGAAATCCAACCCAACAAAATAAAACAAATGGGGCATTCCGAGAATTGAACTCAGGACCTCTCGCACCCTAAGCGAGAATCATACCACTAGACCAAATGCCCTTTTGAGTACATGGAATATGATGTACATTTAATGTCCTTTGTTGTTTTTACTTTTTTTTTTTTTTTTTGCTTCACTTTGTTATGTAGTTTTAGCTTTGGTTCATTTTGATTTTATATTTTAAATCTCTTTTTTATTCATTTTAATCTCTATACTTTGAGAAAAATGGTTTGTCCTTAAAATTTATTACCAAGAACAAAAGTTTAGAGCACTAAAATGTATTTAATGATTTTTTTTCTCACAAAATAATTACAAAAGTAGATAAATTATATATTATTTGCATATATAATCATAATACATTTTAATATTGTATTATAAAAAAAAGTGAGAAAATATTTGTTATTTTTTTAAGTGACTATATTTGTAATTATTTTTGACTGGTTGAATACATTTTCTAAAATAATATTTTACTTTTATTTTAATGTACAATCTCATCTCTTTGTTTTCAAATAAATAAAATCTTAATAAGTGCTATATATAAGTATTAGTCTTTGTTCCATAAACTAGAAAATCTCAAGATTGACCCTTCAATTGAGATGGAGTTAATATTTATTTCAGTTAAAAAGTATTCTCTCTCAGTATACCTATTTCTTTCTCTCTCTCCTCATCTCTCGTTCTTGTTTATTTTTCCTCTTTCTTTTGATAAAGCTCTAATTCACAAATCTTTTTAAGAACATCATTTTCCAAATCATCTTCACCTAAACAACAATGAGTTTTCAGATCGATCAGAGAAAAAAACAGAGTCGTGAATTAGAGCCCAGCCACAACCCTCTTTGTTGAAACATAATTATATCAGCATTGATTTGAAAATCAATTGGCAACGAGAGAAGTAGTCAACTTATTTTATAAATATTAAGATATTTTTTCACTTTTGAAAAAAAAAACACATGTTTAAGTATCAGAGGATTAAAGTTAGTGCTAATGTACTTAATGTTAATGTTAGGGTTAATTGTTAATCTTTGTTTCTTTTGATGTAATTTGTGTTTACCTTAATGTGCAAGTTTAATGGACTTTTAGTCAAAACTCATCCATGGCTCCTTCAGTCTTCCTTGTTGCAACTCATGTCAAGAGAGGTATGAAGTCTCTCTTTATTTGTCTTGATTTTTTCTTTTTTGGAAGATGGCTGTGGCTGGGCACTAATTCACAACTTAGTTCTTTTTTTTATTTGATGAATTTGAAAACTCATTTGTTTAGGTGAAGACTATTTGGAAACTAATGTTTTTGAAAAGGTCTATGAATTAGAGCTTTAAAAGGAAAAATATAAAATAATAATAAAATAAAATGAGAGATTTGAGGAGAGAGAGAAAAGGTAATATTTGTAATGAGAGAGAAAATACTTAATATTAACACACCATAGAGTTCTCATCTTGTTACGTGAGTAGTTGGTCAGGTTTTTTTTTTTTTTAATTATAATAATTGTACTATTCTCACAAAATAATTATAAATATAATCAAATTTCAAAATATTCGCAAATATTATATTATAAATATTGTAATATAAGAAAGTATCGTACATTTAACTTTTAAAATTGACTTTTTGTTAACTATTGACGCAATATTGAACAAAATTTGAAATGAAATGTAATTTCGACCAATTAAACTTGGTTTTATTTTTGGGTTAAAACACCATTTATATAACAAATTTTCCACGTTTGCTTACCTTAACTAGTACACAACTTCAAAGTATCATTAACATCAGAGAGCCCACAGATTTCCTACACTACCAATAAAAAGACATTTTTACATGCAACTAACTGAGCCCATTGATTTTTTTTGTTCCTTCTTGTGTAGATATCCTGCAAACTCGTAGAGAGTCAGGCATGACACACTCGAGTTAACCAAAAAAACGATAGTGGACGGCCGAAGAGAGACTGCTTATTATGCGATCGCATTTAAGAATAGCTACATAACTTCATCTAAATCAGTCATTGCTTTCCCCATCAAACCCTAATCATCTGCAAGTGTGCACCCAAAAGGAGCATATATGAGTATAGAATTTTGAGGCAATAACGAATCATGAGTAAAAGCAAATGACAACAATGCTGGTTGAAATAGTCATAGTCTAAAGCTTGTTCGGAATGCTATGAGGATACTAAGGGCGTATTAGTTATTAAGTAGACGGCAGGTTATACAAGCAGATGAAAGCAATTGTTCAATTGTTTCGACTCGAGTTTAATACAACGGAGTCCAAGTTCCTCAGATACTTTACCGTATCTCCTTCAAACATTCAATTCATTAGTATTAGTAGTGAAGGGTTTTACCACCACACCAATTGAATCAGAATTCTTAAGGGGAGGTATGAGGCCCCTGTTATAATAATCGGTGGGTTAGTCAACAACTCTTCAACCAACAATAATAACTTTTACCGAGATGTTATGATAAGCTCCCAGTTATGTTATAGTAATAGATGTTATAATAAAACTGGTTATAATAACATGCATGGAGCGCCTCAAATGTTTGATTATCATAATAATCTACCGTTTATAATAAACTAGGTAAAAACTTCACCGCACATGAATGTGTTGTTGAGCCGTACATTTTATATATGACATGACACTCGCATTTTTTTTTTTTTTTTTTTATGATATCTGTGACTGTCCGGACCAGCTTTCGTGCACCTCAACTATTGTCACGAGACGTATCGTCTCACCATAGGAAATTAATTCCTAAGTAGGTGGTCACTGTGGATTGGGCTCATAACCTTATGCAATCCAAGCCTCCTTTTTGACCACTAGGCCACTTCATGGTGGTTATTTGGTGTCACACAAATATTTTTTTAATATTTTTATTTATAATATAAATTTATATGACAACTAATGGTGCCACATATTCAAAATGTAGGGACTATCCCACACAATCAACTTCCCCAAGCGTACCTAACTTCTGATATTCCAATACATGTTATTGGTAATTTCAGCTAGAAAATTGTGTAAGGGAGAGAAATTCTATATCCGCTTATCTGTTCCCAAGACTTCTTCAATAAGTTAACCTAAGCTTCTATTGTTGCATCCCTCTGTTAATCATGATAAAGGATCAAAATTTATCGGCTCAAACCCAGTCCAATGAGTTAAGATTTTTGACTTTTTTTTTTTTTACCGCTTCGCTAATTCATGATGGTAAAATCCAAAAGTGAAGAAACAAAGAAATAGAAATTAATGCAGTTTCAAAAGTATAAATATAACGTAATTTTACCATTTTCGGGAGGTTTCTCCCTTTTAGTGTCTTCATTGCAGCCTCTGCAAATGACTGTGCTGCTTCGGCATCAGCTTCAGCTAACTCTGCTTCCCTTGCTGCCTCTTCGGCTTCTGCTATTGCTGCTTCGGCTTCTTCGACTGCTCGAGCAGCAACAGCAGCTGCCTCTTGGGAAGTCATGGTCCTCATCTTTGCTAATTCGAGATCAATTTGAGCTTTTGCAAGAGTGCACATTTCATCATTGTCAGGCCTTATAGAAGCTCTATGCTGGTCGTCCAACAATAACATAGAGCCCTTCCTCTCTGATGAAGACACTGTTGGGGGAAGCCTATATCTTCTTTTAACCTGAACCCAAAAAAAAAAAAAAAATTCTTCCCTTAACCCTCAAAACCTTTGTGATAAAGAAGCAATTATACTAGGTACCATGATATCTAGCATATGAAAGAGTGCAAAAATTCACAATAACTTTATAACAAACTACAACAAATTGCATGACGAAAGATGAATTCAAATAAATTTATCAGTGAGGTTCTGAAATGAAAATAGATCATCAATCAACTCAAAAGCTTAAATGGATAGGTTGTAGTAAATTTAGTTATATCAAGTTATCAACAATCCCTTCAATTGCAGACTTGAAAATTTTAGCCTAATGCCCAACAAGTGAAAATATATTAATTGGGGAGGTAATTATATAAGTAGGAGTTCTAATTCCGGACCCCTCCTGCTATGCCTATGATAATATATTAAATCACCAAATAACTCATAACATCAAGCTGATAGATTAGGATAAATTTGATTATATTGAGTATTGGCCACAAAATATAAAGAAGCAAGCTCCCTCAGGCATACTGAAATAAATTCACTGTTATGAAGCAAAGGCAACCACTAGTATATACAAAGAAAAATTACCATACTATGCAGTTACAAATAAAAACAACAATTACCAACAATAAAACATTAAGACCGTACAAAAACCACCAACAAGAGCAGTACATTAGTGTCTTCCCATGACCTCGGCCATGGTTATTTAGCTAGCTTTATATCAGGTACATCACTCCAATCATTATCATATTTGTGATCGTAGCCTTGCTCTATTATTATATCAATGTAAATGTTCTTTTATAATTATATTCGATAGAATCTTTTGCCTATCATTTCATACATATGAAAGGTTTCTGGTTTCTGTTTCCTATTAAAAAAAAAAGTTCAAGCTCATATTAAGGTTACATTTTTCCTATACTAACATCAAGACTATGCCATCATTGTAAATTGCTTCAAATAGGACCATTCTCCAGAAAATATCAGAGCATTTCTCAGCAAATTGCTTCAAATAACTATTGCAGTTCACAAGTCGCAAAGTTGATATATATTATATATGAACACATAGTATAGAAGTGTAATGCAGAAGCTAAAGCAATCCACAAGGAACAACACGCTATTACATTATCAGCATTTTAAGAAATAAAATATTAAGAAGAATAAATACCTCAAGTACGCCAAAAAAAACTCGTGAACAGTTTAATTTCAAGAAATGAATAATGAAATGTCAGATTTGTTTACCTTGACCAGCCTACCACTAGCTGTTAAGAACTTCAACTTTGATGATAAGAGTCTCTTGAGGTCTGGAGGAGCCCAGTATTGATCCTGTTGATGAAAAATATCAACAATAGTAGCTCTTTTTTTAAAAGAACCTAACATCTATCGAGTAATATGAAAGAAAAAAACAAGTACAAAAAAAAAGCTCCAGCAAAACTATTAAAATAGGACTCCGATTTAATTGTAATCAAAACAAAAAGAGCAGCCATTACAAGGGGCTATGATATTTGACTTCTTCCAACTCCGATCTCTTCATTTCTTCTTTCTTATCGCTTGTATCGGTAGGTTCTTGGTAACACTTCCACTTATCAATGAAATTGTTTTCTTTTCTAACAAAAAAAAAAAGAAAAAAAGAGGGCTTGTATTCGTGAAAAACTCTAGAAATTCGAGTAAAGAAGTTGGCAATTCTTCACAAAAAACATGTGTTTGAGTGTTTGACGCTTCAAATGTGCAGAACCCTTGTAAAATTGTCATCAATTCAATCGTCATTCTCACTGGTTTCGAACTTATCTTTTTATTATGTAATGGTTAAGTAATCTGGAGAGGTTAGACTATTTCGTCAAAATCCACTTCAAGGGACCAAAATCAAAAGAAAGGGAGTGCAGAATGAAGAGAAATAAAGAGCAGAAAAAAAAAGTGGGTGTTTTAGGGGGAGTTATTAAATAGAGAAAATGAATGAAGACAGAGAAAATAGGAGAAATAAAGTTCAATTGATCCAATTTGATATTCAACACAAGTCACATTTCTTTATTTACCTCTATATATGAAGCAATGCTATTCCTAATAGAGCCACTACGTTCCCTCAATGTAGAAATTGCCTCAATGATAAGATTTTCTAACCTGTAAAATGAAAAACAAGTTAAACGTCCTTCAGCTACCAAATGTGTATCCCATCAATGCATGTTTTAGAAATATATTTCACTTTCTTTCTCAAAGTGAATAATAACATTTCCAACTATTAAATTGTTTGGGGGTATTTTTTTCCTATGCTCTAGGTTTTGGGTATTTGAACCTAAAACGTGATGGAGTAATTTGAACTTCTTTCCCACCTGTGACAATCATATCTTGCATCTCTTTCTGTTCTTTGTACTTCTTTTTCTACTTCTTTTTCTTCTTCTTCTTCATCTTCTTCTTCTTCCTCTTCATCCTCCTCTTCTTTTCTGTTCAAAAGTGAGCATAAGATACCTTTATGATTTATTTAGAATAGAAAATAAATAAATGGGCTAGAAAACTTAGATTTGTTCTTGCAGCTAGCAGCCATAGTCTTTTAAATTTTAAAATAACTTCCATCGTCACTTAAAAGAAATACCACATCCGAACAGATATTATAAAAAACGGTATTATTCTCTGTATATATAAGAGATAAACCTGACAAGGAAAAAAATTATTTGGGGATGGTGGGGAAGGAAGGAGCGTTAAAATGATGCAAAACTAAAGCCAATTTGAAGAATCCATATTATTGTCTAGAGGCAAAGATGTGATGAAGTTCCTAGGCTTAAATCACTCAATAGTTTCAAAATGATAAAAATGAGATCAGAAAATCTCAAAATTGAACGGCTAAAATTTGCAACATTTGTTAGTTTACGGTCGCTTTTATTCTTTTAGTTTAAGCCAAGGGAGAAGATAAATCTCTCGTGTTTAGTTAGTTTACAAATTTAAGAAGCAAGTACTCACCAAATAATATAAGTGAGAACATTGGTCACCTTTTTGCAGCTTATAGCTAAAACTAAAACAAGCTAGAATTTTCTTAGAATTTCTGGACTCTTAAATGTCCCTAAGAATATCTCCCCACCAGAGGAATTTAGGGTGTTATGAATTTTTGGTCTCTCAAATGTCCCTAAGATAAGCCAGAGTACTAAAGCCAGCTGATTGCAAAACCTCGGCCTTCGATTGTGGAATGAGAGGGAGGAGGATTCTCACGTACGAATTGAAATTTGAAGTTATACGTTTATTGGCTTTTATTTCTTTAATTGGAGCTCTTCCTACAAATTCACGCCTCTTCTTTTTTAGAGGAAACAAAAATATTTCACTAATGTATGAAATTGTTACAAGAGATCCTATCAAGACTAATTACATACTGTGATAATTTAGTGGTGAAGCTATAATCACAAAAAGGGTAGAATGACTCCAAAATAAAAATAAAAAAAAAATAATAAGAGCAGCAGGTTCAATAAAAGAGCCGGTGGTTTGATGTTTATCCGAGAAGATACGTTTGTTTTGCTCCAACCACAATTCCCAAAAGAATGCATAGAGGAAATTCTGCCAAATAATCTTTTTTCCTCTCCAGAATGGATGGCCTGAAGATTGAGAATATATACCCAGAATGCATAGAGTGAGCCTTTTAAAATGCTGGTCATATCTATCCATAAAAAATTGGAGCAAGCTTAGTAAAATAAGGCACATTAGATGTTCTCACCTTCCAAGCATTATGACTTGAGCCCATGACGGATCCATTACTAAGATTGGATCAGTTGATAGAGTTTTCAAAAAAAATTTAATCCCACTCTTCATAATGCATAGTACTAAATTAAGAACTCTAATATCTACTAATTTTAACATAACTCAGCTTATCAAGGCATTATAGATTTATCCTAAAGATCGAAAGTGAATTCCAAACTCTACATTGTTGAACTCAAAAAAGCATATTCTACTGTGTTAGGTGGGAAAAAAAATCCAAAATTTTCTAGAAATAGAAAAATGAAAGATTTAACCAACCTTACATTTGATCGCTTTGAACCAGCTATCTGCTTGTTGTCCAAGGAAAGGGAAAGAGACTTAGCTTCTGGCAATTCATCTTCACTTTGAACAGCGATGCTTTGAGCTGCAATACTCTCATCTTTCTTAGGAGCATGTGGTCTCTTATGTGCCAACCTGGCCTTCTCTCGGGATCCCCAGCCATTAGCCATGACACTCATGTTTCTCCACTTGTCCTTTTTCAGTAGTGATGATATGTATTAATCTATCTTTAAATATAAATCAATCCACAAAACAATTCTTCTTTCAACAGGTAGTATGACATAATACTAGAACTTTACATAGAGAGTTCTGGAATAGTTGCTCAAGACTACTAAAACATCATTATTTACCTTGAGATCAACATTTGAACGAAGAAATAGTACATTGCTGAATTCAGGATCTTTAAGTATTGTTCTCCACTTTCCAGCTCCGTGCTTAACAACTCCAGCCTTCAAGGCTGCTTCTTCTTGGTTAGTCCATTTCTGCTTCGGAGCACCCATCAAAAGCAGCAGAAAGAAAGCTCGTGCACCAACTAGCTTTTTCATATCAGAAAATATTTATTAAGAAAGTAAAAGGAACAGATTTGTTTTTTCATATCCTATCCCTCCAAAGAGAACGCAGGGAGAAAGTATAAGCTTTCATCTAAGGTAAGGTTAACTATTTTCTACACATCAAAGTTGAATAGAAGTATAACAACCGTAAATTTTTTTTTTTTTTTTTTTAACAAACGAACATCCTAAAAGTAACCATTATGAATTGGCATAGTGGTCAAGAGAGAGTGGAATCAAAAGGTTATGGGTTCTATCCATTATTTCGTAACCTACCTCGAAATCAATTTCCTGAGTTTTCTTGACACCCGACTATTGTAGGGTTAGACGGGTTGTCTCGTGAGAAAAGGAAAGCGTAAGCTGGCCCAAAAATATTTAAAAAAATCAAACAAATATATATGTACAAACAAAAACAAATGATTAAAAAACAACCTAAACTGGAAGAGAAATTGTAACCTCCACTCAATCAGGCAAAGGTTCAATTCGATAGCCCTGTAAGTTGTTGTACTAAAAAGAAAATAAAATAAAAATAAAAAGAGAACTACTGAAGTGATAAGAAATCTATCGGCGTTTAAACCAAATCAGAAGGAAGTAGACTAGAGTATGTCCTAGAGTTCATAGAGTAAAGACAACGCCATTGAATATGTCCAAAATTTATAAATAGGAAGAAACGTCGCCTTAAACGGACTGGCAACACCATTGAATATAGTCTAATCTCGTAATTGATCGCGAACGCCACTACAGAAAATCGCAAAAACAATAACCATTCATTCAAAGTCCGGATGATCCAATCCGTCCGAAACCTAAATCCTCTGTTTCATCATTCAATCCATTTGATAATCTTCAAAGTTAAGCTTTACATTCCTTCAACGAATCAAATCGAAATCGAACGGGTAAACCAACAGCAAAATCCTATTCTACATAGTATAGTCATTCTCGTACGATCGGGTGAGAGGATAATGTAAAATTTACAGAAACCTATTGCTTCGATTTCATCATGCTTGTTATGGTTATGGAAAACGATAAACTCAGAGCGAAAAATTTAGCAAACTCCAAGGAGAAAGACGAGATACCTCAGTTGCGGAAAGGGAATAATTGAATCGGTTAGGTTAATTGAGCCTCGAACATTCAAAAATCTGTTAGAATTTGCAGCTAGGGTTGAAAAAACCCGTTCCCTCTATATCGCTCGTCGAGATTCATATATTTATATAGGTTAATTTTGGTTGTTTCGCTTATAAATTTTCAATTTTATTCATTTTGCTTAATTTATTATTTTTTTTTTTTTTTTTGTAGCACAACTACTTTGAATAAGTCGATGTTAAATTGAATTAACTCTAAACAACAAACTATTGGATCATTTTAGTTTTTTAAATTCTTAAATAGTTTATTTTTTGTATTAAACTTTTTTAATAGTGTAAAATTAGTATATATTAACAAAATTTGTTATTTTTTAAAATTACCATCTTTAATAATAATTTTATAAATATGTTTTTTTCTTTTTTGCTTTTATTAAAATTATTAATATGATTAATCAAATTCTAATAATATTAACTTTAAATTTACCATAAGATCAATTTTAACCATTTTTTAATTTAGAGACTAGAAGTCAATAGGTTAATATATCATTTTTGGTCTATATATT
>JBBMEG010072328.1:0-12903 GCA_037832605.1 Cyclanthera cordifolia | reverse complement strand
ATTATTTCTAAATATTCAAAATAAATCTTCATTCTAAATACTAATTCTAATTAGTTTAAAATTTTCAATCCAAACCTTAATGGAGAAAATGAGATGAATGAATTGATTATATATATATTAATGATATTGTTGCTTTAAATTTGGTACTATATTATGCAATGTAATCCATTTTTATAAATCCTTTTGATTGTCTGTATATATGCCTTTTGATTATGTCGGCCATACAAATGGTTCACATTTTCAATATTAGGTTCTTTCTATCTTTTTAATTATTTAATATTAGTGATTTAAAATATGTTATAACATGAACATAAAGGAAAAAACATTTTCAATTCCTAAAATTTTGGATATACATTTTTATTTACTCATGTGAAAATTCATCTCAAAATTAATAGAGACGAAAAAAAAAGCAAAACTCACGAATCTTATAAATACTTAAGAAATCTACTCATTTTTTACCCCAAAAGTCAAATATTTTTATCATTAACATTTCAATATTATTCAATTTTAAATTTTGAATTGATAAAATTATTAATTGCATGGGTTAATGTTGACTAAACTGATTGTTAATTTACTCCATTGATGTAGTGATTTTTTTTTAATGTAAATTATATTTTTAAGAGAAAATAAATTTGAAAGCAAACTCAAAAACACATATAACTAAAGTTTAATATTATTGAAATAAAAAAAAATAAAAATAAAATTATAAAGACCAAATCAACAAAATTTTGAGAAATTGTATTAGATGAGCTTATTTTCGAAAAAGAAAAACAAAACAAAATTGGACAAATTCTAAAATAATTGTATATATTCAATAATCATTTTAATAATGTATTATAAATATTTATTAATACTTGTATATTGTATTATAAATATTCAATAATATCAATATTATAAGAAAATATGTGACAATAATTATTAATAACAATGACTATCATTACTATTCTTTTAAGTCATCGTATTTATTTTATGATCTAAACTTTGTTAAATAAAAGTACTCAATAAAATAAATATGAGATGCAATAATGAAGTAGCGGAATATAAAAGTTGAGAGAAAGAGACATAAAGTTTTTAAAGTGGTTCGGAAAATCCTTACTCCACCCTTAAGACTCCTTCTTGGGATGCTCCACGAACCAAATCCTTACTCCACTCTCAAGACTTCTTCTTGGGATTCTTTAGGTTAAAGAAAAACCTAAATCTTTTCACGGGTTTAGGATTAAACCACTACTACTCTATTTTTCAGGCGAAAGAGAAACCTCAATCCTTGTTCAGAATTAAACCAATTTGTGTGCCCGCACACCTTAATACAAATCTCAAAACAAATAACTAAAATAAATTTAACAAAATACCTCTCGAAGGCAAAATACACACAAGTTTAGCGTTGTCAGCTTCTTCACAAATTTGTAATACGCCGTTTCAAGAATATGTGAAGTAATCAAACTTTTAGGAGTTGTATTGAATCGATATGTGTTGCTGTCTCTTATTCATAATTTTGAGAGAAGAGATTATGAGAGAGAATGAAAATGCTTGAAGATGTGATAAATTGTGGCCTATAGATTTAGGGTAAATGTAATGGATGGATGAGATTGGGTAGGGATGGGATGAAAAGAGATTTGGTGTAAAAAGAAACAAGAGAAGGAAAATCTCTCTTCAAATTTCATTAGGCGAATTTTCCTCCAAACTTCAAATGTTCATATATTCCTCATTTTAACTTCGATTTGAACGATTCAAAATGGGTTGGAATCATCTCTTCATTCTCTACCTATTAAACCCTTCAAAACTCCAAAATATCGGTAAACAATATTCAAGTTGTTATCATCAAAATATTAATTAATTAATTAATTAAAATTAATTAAGTTGAAATAATAGCCAAAAGACCTAAAAAAAATATATATTTAGGAAGCATTTGATGGGTTGGAATAGAAATTAACAAATCCATAACCATGATAATCAAATGTATATATAATAAATATAAACCATGTTACAACATATTTAGGATTTTTTTTTTTTTTTTTTGAAATTGAAGATTTGCGCTCACTATGTTCAGGAAAACCCAGTCCGTTCTTAGAGACCAGATACCGAAAAACGTCCAAAGGAATGATATTTAGGAAGCATTTGATGGGTTGGAATAGAAATTTTGAGAAATCACAGCCCACCATGTCGTTGTTTTATAAATTAATGGTGAAATTAAATTGAGTTTTGAAAAAAATCTTAATATTTTATCTTAAAATCAATTGGATTAAAACTTGATTTCTTTGTATTTTTGGTCAAAGTTAAAAAATAAAAAAAATAAAACAAATCAAAGTTTAATCAGTAAGCTAAAAAGCAAGTTTAGATTCATAGGCCAAACCTATTTGTAGTTAATTTAAAACTGTTCTAACTTCATTTGTGCTCCGATTTTGATGTAAACTCTAAATACTTTAAAGTTTGACGACATATAACGTACAACTGTTCTCAAATAAATAAGAACCAAATACTAAATCTCATGATCGAATTCATGACTTTGAAACGGTATACTTTGAAACTGTGAATTTCAAATTCAACAATCAAAGAAATGTCAATGTAATTCAAAATTACGTCGAAGTTCAAGTGATCAATTCCAGGATCAATTTTCTTGAAAAAAAATGATTTTTTATCTTGCTAGTACAAATTGAGAGATTGAATTCGACATACAATTCAAAAGGAAAACTTTGTTCAGTTCAAGATTTAAGCCAAAATTGTCTAATCCAATGAGAGCTCGACTAATATCACGGGGCATATACGCCGGACTCTACAACATTTGGACGTTGTAGAAATTGATTTCAAGGTAGATGACCACCATAGATTGAACCCATCTTTTTATGCACCTAATGTCCTCTTTGATCACTAGGGCACACTACTATAAATGTGAGAAAATTTTTCAAGTTACGTGAGATGAAATTCAAATATTGAAAGAGAGAACTTTTATCTATTCTCAAAAAAAAAAATAATAATAAAATATATATATATATCTATATATATATATATTTTTTTTTTTTTTTGAAAGAGATCGATGAAGTTGATCCAACAGATTCAAGTAAATTAAAATGTTCTTAAATTACATTTTGGATCCCAAGTCAGTTTGGTTTAATTTACATTTTGGACTGCATTTTGGTAAATAAGAGCTTATTTGTAAATCTTGAAAGCTGTGGGTTATTTGGTAATTGCAAGTTCCTTTGGGCCAATTTTGTAAATAAGAAAATTTGTTATTAAACAGCAAGGTTAGGAAAAGAGATAGAGGAGGAAAGAAATGCCGCACACATGTATGTCGTTGTTGTTGCTCGAAACCGGAAGCATTCATGTCTCACCACCGTGCCACAATTTCGAGCCCCTTATCTCACTTTATGTAAGTGACAGCACTGCACACGATTTTTCCAAGCCATCCGACGTTGTGGAAACCATGCACCCACGTCCCAATCGTCCATCACACATGCGGTCGCTCATGAACGTGTTGACGCGAGCCGTGTGTCGCTTACAAATTATGAGGACCTAAACCCTAAACCCTAGAGGTTCATGCGCTCATGTGTAACACGCACTGGACAAGACAAGATCGTGACACCGTGCTCGACTGTCAAGATTGGTAAATTTAATATACCAAGTTCATTTTATAGTTTAAGGTGTGATTTGTAATAGAAAGTGTGAGCATCCATCTCAAAACCAATTGATTATAAGAAGAGTAGCCCATCTTATCTTGTAAATGTATTAAAGAATCCTCACATTTTTAATGTGAGATAAGTGCCACAAGGTTAGTATCTCCAACATGCCCCCTCAAGATGAGGTCATTTTTGGTAAAGCCATCTTGGATTAGATTCGAATTTATGTTAAAAAATATATCTACTTTGGCTTACACGCTTATGTCAGATAATTTGGGGACTAATAACTTTAAGCTCTAATATCATATTAGAAAGTATGTGCATTCATCTCAAAATCAATTGGCTATGAGAGAAATAACTCGCCTTATCTTATAAATGTATTAAAAAATCCTCACATTTTTAATATGGGATAAGTGTCACAAAGTGATATCTCCAAACTCATTTATTTACTACAGGCTTGGGTTAGCTGTGGGGCTTTAAAGAGCTCAAGTTTAGGATTTCAAGAGTTACATTTGTGGTTTCCAGCTAAGGTGAAAGACATTTACCCTCTGCTTAAGATATTCTAGTTAGTTATGAACACGTTAAGTGTAGTTTCTTATATAATTATTTAGTAGGATGATGTGACTCTGTGTATGATTTTGCGACTGTTCTAATGCATAACATGTATCATCTTTCATGTATAGAATGAGCATGTAGTGATTGTTTCATGCATGTATGTTTTTGTATGCTTGAGTTTATGTATGTTGAATGTTGATGTTATTATTGTTAGGGTATGTGCCATAAAAGCATAATAGTTTGTTATTAAAAAACATATTTATTAAATTTAGTTGTAATTAATAAATGGTTATTAACGATTATTTCTTGAGCATTTAAGTATGCAATATCCAAACCTAAAGTGTCGAATGGAATAACGACGTTAAACCCTTTGTTATTACTACTAAAACTTGGGCAAGTGTGTTAGACATACATGTGGATCTAAGTCTGAGAGAATAACATAAAATCGTCTACAATTTGTGAACTAAGGTTAAATGCATGGTCTTGGTGACATTATTAGTATGAACTGCTTTGCAATTGTTCGAGAGAACAGTATCCTGGTTGTTTATGTGGAAACATGTTAGTAGGATTGTCTATGAAAAAGAGTTTTGCATAAGACTGAATAAAAAAAATATTGAATCAATCTAAATAATTTTGTTATAGACGTGGATCAATATTTCAGTAAGATGATCATATGCTAATATGATCTTAATCCTTCTCGTGAGAGAGTTTTAATATATATGAGCGAGAACAACCAAACAAGACTAGTTCAATATGCCTCTCACGTTGATGATTTTCATAGTCAATAGCACATTGTGAGACTACAGTGCTGGCTAGCTTGGAGATCGCGGCTAGGCACTAGTAAGGTGAGCCTGACTGGTGCTCGCGGCTAAGTGGGAGGCTGAATTATGGTCTGGTAGAGCTTTATCTTTGGCGACCACGTGCAACAGGTAGCACGACGCTATCATAAGCCATGCGATTATCGGACTAAGACATTGATCTGAAAGCATGGTCATGGGCCTGAGGGCGTACAAGGACAATGATGGTTTGACGGCATAGGTGATGAAGAGCTACGGTTAGGGATGTCCTCGGTGGTGGCTCTAGGGTTGTGATGGGGATTGATAACCTCTATGGTGACTTTCGTCGACCTCTTTTTTTGAAATCATCTATGCGTTGTTTTAAAGAATGTCACAAATAGGTCTTGAAACTGTGATTTTGAGAGACCAAACTTCAAAGCCCAAAACTTCAACCAACTGCACCACCTTGAAATATTAATGAATTCAATTGATCTTAGTTATTGACCTAAATCAACATACATACATACATACATATATATACATACATACATACATATACATACATAACTAGAATAAGTAAATAAGTTAGTTGCAATTTCTCTTACTACATATAGAAACTTTTAAAATATTGACAAAATTAGAATATGATTATTGAAGTACATTTTTTGTAATATGTTATTCTAATAAACAAACTTCTGAAAGCATGGAAAATTCATGCACCCATTCGGATCCAACCTGGTAAATTATACTGGCCGACAATATACTTGCGGTGACTGTCACCCTTCACATTTGTCAACCCACCCCCTTCTTCCTTTATTTGAAATATGATTGGTGCGTTGGTTCAACATCACCCTCATTGATTCAATCTTGAAAATCAATATTTGTACAAAAAAAAAAAAAAAATTATTTGAAACAATCTAACGTTATCGACCCTACAATAAATAAAATTAGTGAAATCACAACCGTCAATAACAAAGATTGATTGGATTTTGGGTTGATGAGACGAGAGAAAATAGAAGAAGAGAAAAAAAAAATTATTTGGTGATATGAAATATTTATTCAAAAAAATTGTAAATTTTTTTTTTGAAATTTATGATTAAAAGAATATAAATTTATTTTAAAATGAAGTTTTATAAAAAAAAATTAAAAGAAATTAGAGAGATTCTAATTTACTAAGAATTAGAATTCTCCTTCTCTCTCCTTTCTCACTCCCAAATCTAATCACCCTCTAAAATCTCCAACCAATTATTATAGTTTATTTATTTACAATTTTTCATAAAATACGTAGAACATAATGTCCCACCACATCAAATTCTTATAACAAATATTTAGATCTTGGTCATGTCATTTATGGAGTATGGTTCCCTATCGTATTTATTCACACACTTTTTTTTTTAATAATGTCACGAGTGAAGGATCGGAGCTTACGTATATATATATATATATATATATATATATTTAATGTTCATAATAAAACATAAAATTAAATATAATTCAACAACCATAAATGGACGTGTGTACTCATTTCGTTTCGATTAAAGTACTTAATCACCGTACTTCTTCATAATTGTTGTACTATGATCAAAACAATATAATTCCACCAACCTAAGTTATATTAATGTATTAACAAAATTAATTATACATTTTAAGACTACCAACTATGAAAGGAGAATTTAATTTAATGTTATATTATTTTCAATTCTATATTTTTTTTATTGACATTTTATCAATGAAGTTTTATTCATTTTTTAAGAATTAGTTTCTTTTTTCGTTAATTTTTCTTAAAGATAATTATCATATTCTTAAATTTTAAAGTAAAAATATTTAGTGGTAAATCATTTTTCTCGTAATCACTTTCTATTTTAATTATATTTTTATTCTTTTACTCGCAAATTTTTATAGAATTAAAAAATCAAAATAGAAAAAAAATAATAATAAACAGAGAGGTAATGTTTATTTTAGCATTTTTATAATTTAGAGAAATAAAAATTAATGTTGGTGTCAAGAAAATCAGAGGTAGGACCAATGAAGATACCCTTAAGTGGGACCCAGTATATTGATGGAAAAGAAGCACACAGGTTTATGATTGTACAATGGGTTGGATTTTTTCATGGGTGAAAAAAGCTTTCGCTGGGCCCACCTCATTTATATTTCTTCCCTTCTGACTCTGAATGTGAGTCACAGACTGCTCAATTTTACTCTTTTTCGGTAAAAAATAGAGCTTTAAATCATTGAAATATCCATTTTATGGTTAATTTTTCTTTTTTTTTACCAAACTACCTCTATTACTTTCATTTTTAAATTTCTAAAATATATTTCTACTATATATATCTTAAAAAATGTACACACCCAAAATTTTTAAAGTCATATTCTTAGACATATAGTGGGATGTTTCAGATTAGGATCTCAACCGTATTTAGAATTAGTATTTAAAATGAAATTTATTTAAAATATTTAGAAGTAATGATTACAATTAGAATATTGTTTAGATGTTATTTTAAGAAAATTTAAAATTAATATTTACAATAGGATTTATTTTGAGTATTTAAAAGTAATAATATTTAGAATAAAAATTTATTTTGAGTATTTAAAAATAATGATTACATCCAAAAATAACTTGTTTGGATGTAGTTTTTAAGAGTATTTAAAATAAAAATGAAAAATCTTTCAAATATTTATAAGATTTTTTACATGAATGGTCACACTATTATTTAATATTAATCTCTTCCATTAATTTAGATTCATCGCAATTTGGAGTCAACATAACTTGTAGCTTTGATACTATGTCAGAAAGTGTGGGCATCCATCTCAAAATCAATTGACAATGAGAGAAGTAGCTCACTCTATCTTATATATATATATATCGAAGAACTTCCACTTTACCAATGTGAGACATTTGCCACAAGGTGAGTATTCCAACAAAACCTAATTTTCCAACTAAGTTTTCATCATACTTCCTTTGTAAACATTAATCTCCCAATTAAGATTTTCCTTACGCTTCTTTTACAAATATCAATATTTAAACAAATAATTCACACACCTCCAAATTACTTCAACTTCTGCTGTTTTCTTTCACTTTCTCTTCTCATCTCCAAACACCACCTAATGAACTCAAATATAATAATAATACTTAGAATAATTGATCATTAATTTGCTTTCCCATTGATCAAAATCATTTCCTTGATCATACACTATAAAAAAGAATTAATCATTTGAAATATATATATATATATATATATAGAAAAGTGAGAATGGTCAAGTAGCTATCAAGGGAGAAGAATGAGTATGAGAGGTTAAGAAATAGAAAGAATAAGATTGGCAAAGTCAGAAGGAGAGGGAGAGAGAGAAAATAAATAACATTAAAGACAAAACCCATCTCCACTCCTTTTCAAACTGTTTTTTTTTTTTTTTTTTTTTTTTTTTCTCCTTCAAGTTTGGGGAAATTGGTGGTTGAGGTGTGGGAAGCAAAATAGATCCTCTTCCATTCTTTGAGATGTTCAAGTTCCCCACCTCATATACAACTTTTGTTTCAACCTAATAATATTTTAATTAATTATTTAAATTTTAAAAATGAATAAATTCAAATCTCTTACATTTTGATATATAATATTTATCATATATAATCTCTTGAACTATGCTGTGTGTTTGACTTGTTTTGAATAATCTTGATTGGTTGATGCAAAGAGCTTTGTTTTTATCTTACTCTTTATTTTCCTTGAATATATACAGGTTAATTATTTTCACTTTTTACTTTCAATCATTATTTATTTAATCTCAAAAACTTTTAAATTCATTTTTATTTGATTTATAAAATTTGTAAAGTATCTAAAACAAGTTTAGAAATTATATATACACAAACAAATTTATAAATCTGGTCAAATTTAAAAAATAATTATAAATATAGCTACTTCTATAAAAATTAGTAAATGTAGTCAGTATTAATATGATTGTCGATGCTAGCGTTGATTTCATTGTTTTGATAGTAATCCTGATCGGACCAATAATGATGGTGTTGAACTCGAATAACATCAAACAATGAAACCATTGCACCACAAACTCTTCGATAAATTTTATTTTTTTTATTCAACCAAATTTGTAATTTTCTAAAAAAATAGGAGATTTTTCATGTATAACAAAAAAAAAAAAGGAAAACAATTATGTATAGCAAAATTCTAAAAGTATTTTCTATATACCAGAAAAATTGGTCGTTTATATAAAACGATTAAAATGTTCTCCTCTCAATCAGTTTAATTGATAGCTCAGTTCATCTGGTAACCTTCAATCAACATTTTAACTTCGCATGATAATCTTCAATTATTCAATTGATCGCTTTCAATCAGTAGATCAACAAATAGACTCAATTAATTCGTTGATAGATTAAATCAACTCACAAACAATCTTTAATCAATTTGTTAAAAAAATTGTAAAATTAAAATTTTTGAAAAACGACTTTAGTATGAATTATTAAAAAAAAAAAAAAAAACTATAACTAACAATTATAATGAAAAGTTGTTAAATGTAGTAATTTTTCAAAAAAAAAAAAAAAACTATGGTCCCACCGTCAATGAGCCAAATAACCATTATTTATTATCCCATTCTCTATTCCATTTCTTCCCAAACACAGCCAGCCCCTTTCTTCCACTTCAACTCCAATGGCATTCTTCTTCTTTCTCCTCTTCCTCCTCTCCGCCGCTACCGCCGCATCGCCGCCCAATCCAGGCTTCCGGCCAAGCACACGCTTTCACACATTCGAATTCTACAGAGGCTTCCGCAATCTGTGGGGCCCTCAGCACCAAAGCTTCTCCCAAAACACCCTCTCCCTGTGGCTCGATCGTACCACCGGCAGCGGTTTCAAATCCCTCCGCCCCTTCCGATCCGGCTACTTCGGCGCCTCCATCAAACTCCACCCCGGCTACACCGCCGGCGTCATCACCGCCTTCTACGTAAGTCCCATCCCCTTTTTTTTTCTTTCTTTTTTTTAAACTTCCCCTATTTTTCTCTGTTCTCATTACCCCATCTCTGTAATTAACCACAGCTTTCCAACAACGAAGCCCATCCCGGATTCCACGACGAAGTCGACATTGAATTCCTCGGAACGACAATCGGAAAGCCCTACACATTACAGACCAACGTCTACATCAGAGGAAGCGGCGACGGAAAAATCATCGGCAGAGAAATGAAATTCCATCTCTGGTTTGACCCAACCCAAGATTTTCACCATTACGCCATCCTATGGCACCCAAATGAAATCATGTACGTTAATCACTCAATCAAAATTAACCAAACCCCAATTATTCAATTTCTCCATTAACCCAACTACACTCTGTTTTTTGTTTATATAAACAGATTTCTCGTTGACGACATACCCATAAGGAGATACCCAAGGAAGAGCGCTGCGACGTTTCCGCTGCGGCCAATGTGGCTTTACGGTTCGATTTGGGACGCGTCTTCGTGGGCGACCGAGGACGGAAAATACAGAGCTGATTATAATTACCAGCCATTTGTGGCTAAATATACGAACTTTAAAGCAGGGGGTTGTTCGGCGTACTCACCAGCTAGGTGCCGGCCGGTGTCGGCGTCGCCATTCCGGTCAGGTGGGCTGACGAGGCAACAGCAAAGTGCAATGAAATGGGTGCAGAGGAATCAGTTGGTTTATAACTATTGTTGGGATAATAAGAGAGATCATTCCCTAACACCAGAGTGTTCACATTAAGAAAGTTGGGTATTACTGTTTATTTCCCCATGCACTGAAAAAAAAAAAAACATTAATTTTAGTTTTTTTTTTTTTTTTTTTTTTTTTTTTTTTTTTTTTTTAAATTTAGTTTGAAAAAATGGTGTTGAGAAATGGGGGAAAAGGAGCAGATAGGAGAATTGTTGACCTAATAGTGTCCAAATCTTCAACAGATTAGAAAGGGGAAAATATTATGTATTATTAAGCCAACAAAAATAAATATTATGGTGTGTGTTATTTTATTTTAATTTTAATTTTAATTTTATGGTGTATAATATAATGGAATACATGAAACTTATTTTTTGTTGTCATTTCATTAAGTGAAAATTATGTTTTTGCGTTATTTTAGATCTTATATTTACAATTTTGTTTTATTGCACTATATAAACTTGTCGGTATCCATCCATCTACTATAAAAATTTTAATTTATTTTCTAAAAGACAACTAAAATAAATATTAATCAAAATGAATTCAATAATTTATTAATTGTAATATAAACAAAAACAGAATATAAACCCCTTTTTTTATGTTTATAAAAGGAAAAAGTTTATTTATTACCGTTATTTTAATGTTTTGTGAGGGTTTGAATAAATTTATATTTAAGCGAGCATACTGTCACAGTCACACTTCAGAGGCAGCTGAATGACGACTGTGCGAAACTTACTGTAACCTTACAAGCAAATCAGTCGAACAAAATGTCAGAACCAGTGACACAACAAGTACAACCTCTATCACGAGCGTCGTGAAAAGATTTTCGAAAAAGGGAAAAAAAGAAAACAACATTTTGATTGTATTAACAACCATAAGTGTTGTAGCACAATTAGTTTCCTAACCCTTTTAATATTAGATTAAAAAAAACTATTGTGAATTAATATTCTCAATCATCTTAAATAAAAAAAAGTTTAAATTCTGATAGTTGTTTAATTGTTTGATGTTAATTCAATTCAATAAAAGAGTCACGTATTTAATGAGAGATATCGATATTTAACTCTCAACATATTAGAGAGCAATATTGCCCTAAGATTTGTTGTCGTCTTCCCCAATTTGTTTTTAAAAAAACAAATCTCATGAATAAATTGAGGACAAAACTAAAAAACGTGTTTCTAAATTATAAATAAACGTATAACTACATGCAAGAATCTTTTAGGTCCGAGAATGTCTTAATTAAACGAACTTGTCAATTAATGTTTTTTTTTTTAATTCACTGGTCAATTAATGTTAATTAGGCACGTTTTGTTTAATTTTTCTTTAATATTAATTTTAGGTGAATTATATATTTGATTTATAATGGTATTTTTGTTCCTAAAAAAAGATAAAAAGTTAATGGTATAACTTTAAAAATTAGAATTTAATTCTTTTAATTTATAAAAATTAAAAATTAATCTTTATAATTAAAAAACTGTAATTTAGTTGACATGATTTTAAATCTAAAAATACTCCGCATCATTTGTAATTAACGTAGAGTTAAATATACGTAGAAATTAATTATCTATACTTCATCGATTACAATGAGAAAAGTAATCGGTTAAACACAAAATTATATTGTTTACATTTTAATAACCCTTACAATCCTTGTTTAAAAAAAAAACTCTTACAATCGTCATAAACTCTCTCTCTCTCTCTCTCTTTATATATATATATTTTAAATGAAAACTAAATTTTAATTTTTCAAATCATAATATTAGAAGTGTGAACATTTATCTCAAAATTAATTGACAATGAGAGAAGTAGCTCATCTTATCTAAGAATGTTGGGAGGACTCCAACTTTACCGATATGAAACATTATAAGATTCTTGACTGCTATATTTTGTTTATATTAAATTATAGATGATCAAATTCTAATTTTTATAACCGATTCAAAATCTAACTATATTGGTAATAATTGATCTTTTAATTTATAAAAGATTATCCGTAGATGAGAAAGAACAATTTTAGTTGGAATCTTGGAAAATGTCGTCTTTTCTTCGTATAGAATAAAAGCATTACACAAAAGTCGTTTCAACTTATTCAGTTTTTTCATAAAGGCTAGAGACATGGAAAAGGGTTTACGAAAATATTTTTATATATTAATTATGAGTGTGACAGAAAGTTAATTACATTGACATAATCTCTATTATATATGAACACACTATATGTACAATTATTTACCTAGCTTTATAGATGAGCAATATGAGCTAATTATTTAAGATAAAATATGGCCATCTTATCAATTTGATCATCTATAGGGTT
>JBBMEG010072276.1:0-12911 GCA_037832605.1 Cyclanthera cordifolia | reverse complement strand
AACAAATATGTGAACAAGTGTTAGGAAGGCGTACAGACGGAATTAAGGGCATGACCTACTTGCCGCCGGAAAAAAGGGAAGATATGACTCTTCTGTTTCAAGGGCTTCCACTGCCTTAACACAACGTGAGATGACCGAGAAAATGACAGCTGTATGTGCTGAAAACATACAGTTACGTGAAAAAAATGACACAAATGACCGAAGAACAAGCTAGGATGACTAAAGAACAAGTTAGGATGAGAGAGCAACATCAAATAATGTATCAAACACAAGCAATTCTTCAGGCCCAACTAGCTGACCTTTTGAAAAGGTTCGACGGTGGTGGCTCGTCAATCAAGTGAAAAGGTAAATATCTTGCTTAATGTTGTTTACGAAAGTATTTAAATGTTGTTCTGGCTATCCTGCAGTAAAGATAGCAACTATTTTTGAATATATGTTTTTCCTTGCAAGTTTAAATTTTTTGGGTCAATTCAAAATATACTGTTATGCTGCCGAAATTTCTAGAAATAATATAATTTCGATTATATTCTCGATATTGATCAAGTTTTTCTAACTTTCATATTATTCTCGCTTATTGTAGGTCAAACTGGATCGGGCATGTATGCATGTCATCGCCAGCTCGATCATGTTATCTCTAGGGACTAGTTGAGGTGTTTTTACCTTTCAAAAAAGTCATCTCTAGGATAGTTTAAATTGTATTTACAATTCATTTCTAGGATGTTTGTTTAACATTACTTTATGTACATTACTTTAATTGTATTGAATGCAAATGAAATGTGAATTTTGTTTGTCTTTCGATTTTGCAATTATATTTTATTTTAAAAAATGGAATCACAAACAAAATAATTGATTAAAAAAAAAAAACCCTAAGGCGACGGAAAAACCTCTGTCGCCGTAGACGAGCAAAACTAAGGCGACGGAGTAGGCCTCCGTCGCCGTAGATGAGAAAATCTAAGGCAACGCAGAAGCTCCGTCGCCGAAGGTGACGAGGTTTAGGCGACGGAGGCCTATTCCGTCGCCGAAGGTGACGAGGTTTAGGCGACGGAGGCCTATTCCGTCGCCGATGGGGACAAAAAAAGACGATGGAGCGCTTTTGCGTGGCCATAGGCTAAGGCGACGAGGCTAAGGCGACGGAGCTGGCGACAGAGCTTTTGCGTCGCCTTAGCCTAAGGCGACGAAATTTCGGACCTAAGGCGACGGAAAGTTCCGTCGCGGAAGGTGTTCAATCATGCATGTGATTAATTAAGATAAAAAAAAAAAAAGACATTTTCTAATTTATCCACAGAGATTAAAAAAATGAACATATTTTGATAGTTTTATCATTATATTTAAATAAATTTAATTTAAGAACTTTATTCCACGTGCAAGTTTTATATGAGTAGATTTATTTTCATGAATCTACATTGGTAGAACATGTTATATGTATTAGCTTTAAAGTTAGTAACATGAGCATAATTTAGTAATTGTAGCAATTTAATCTGCGGGTTTTTTTTTCTAAATAAGATGTGATGTTCTCGAGCACAAGGAAGAATAGTGCAAGGTTTGCAAAGAGGCTTGTAGAATTATGAAATACAAAATTTCTTGAAAACCACTTGATTCATAGGTGCTATCAATCCCAAGATATTGATCTTGAGAAAGATCATTCACATGTTTAATGTGCTACTTCAAGTGAATGACTTAATCATTATTTTTAACAATGCACCTCAAATTTAAATGCGAGTTGAAAAACCATTCGTGAAAGTATCACAAGTTGTTAATTCTAATCTAGTAAACAATGAAGTTCAACCAATTCTTGAAATTGTTGAACAACCGGTTGAACAACATGATCATATTTCACATGAAAATGTTGACACAACATTAAGACGGTCTACTAAAGTAAGGAAATTGGTGAGCATTTGACTTGTAAGCTTAACAAATCTATTTATGGATTAAAACAATAGTCTTGCTAGTGGTGTTTGAACTTTCATGATGTCATTACTTCATTTGGTTTTGAAGAGCACGTTCTGGATCAATGTATATACAAGAAGGTCAGTGAAAGTGAGATATGTTTTTTTGTTTTATCTGTAGATGACATTTTGCTTAACTTTGATATGAAGGATATGAGTAAGACATGCTATGTCATTAACATTAAAATCCATAGAGAAAGAACTCGAGGCATTTTAGGTTTGTCTCAAGAGACTTATATCAACAAAGTCTTAGAGAGATTTTAGATGAATGATCGTTCACGAAGTGTAGCACCCATTATGAAACGGGATAATTTTTGTCTAACATAAAGTCTTAAAAATGAGCTAAAAACGGAAATAAATGAAGAACATTTCAGATATATACTTCAGCATTGATTGTTGGATGTTAGGAAGGTTGCAGAGTATTCCAAGTGTCACTAGAAAGTTACAAAAGAAAATCATGTACAAACGAACTGATAATTTGGAAGTGATCAACTATTTCAATTTAAACTTTGCTAGTTGTGTTGATTCTCACAATCACACATGGTTACATTTTCATGTTTACCAATGGAAATGTATCTCGGAGAAGTGCGAAACTGACATTGATTGCTTCTTTTCATAGGAAGATCGATTTCATATCATATTTTGAAGCTACCTCACGTGGTGTATAATTGAACAACTTCATCTATGAGCTTAAAGCCGTTGGCTCTATTTGTATGTTATTAAAAAAAATAGTGTGATAACTTAGTTATTGTATTTATGACTAAGAAGATCAAAAGTGGTAGTTGAAGTAAGCAGATTGATATTAAATGCTTGACCATAAAGAGAACGTGTTAAAGATAAGAAAGTGATCATTGAACACATTAGCATTGAGTTGATGATTGTCGTTCCATTGGCTAAAGACTTGACAATACAGATTTTCAAGTATAATATAATCACAAAGAGACTTGGTTTCCCCAAGTAAATGTTCGTTGTACATACATTCAATATTTTATTAAAACTCTTATTCAATTTATTTTTTCTCATTTAATTTGTGCACATACATATTTAATTATTATTTCTAAGAAGATATTACTACAATATGAACCTTTGAATAAATATATGATTTATGCATTAAAGTATATGAGCTATTTTGAGAAACAATAGAAGATATAATACTCGTATTTAGATGATCCACATGTTTTATTTTTTTATTACGGCATTAGTGATGTGTTCACCATGGACCAGGTGGAGAATTTTGGAAATAAAAAATTCATTAAATATTTTTCATTTGTTATTTTATTTATCACTATATTTAGTGGTCCATGATTATATGTGTAACCTCCCATCATTTGTATCCAACCACCACTTTTTCATTTATTGTTGTTTTCTTAATGGTAAAAAACAACTTATAGCATTCAAAAGAGTTGGTGGCGAGTTGATTTAATTGTTTGATGGTAATCTAGTTCAACATTATGCTACGAGTTTGATCTTTATAAAAATCGGTATTTGACTCTCATTTATTTAAGAGAAAAAAAACAACTTATAGGGAATCTCTCTTAGATTTGATGCACTCTCTTTTATTAAGAAACTCAACAATTTGAATTAGAAAGAGTGAGGATACGTATAGAAGATCCAAGAAATCGGTTGTCATTTGTGTTCGCTTGTTGTGTTGTCGTGACTATTAACTTCCATCCTAGATTATAAAAAATAATACGCTCACTTTGTTAATTATGCTAGTTAATTCATTATAATAACATTTAGATGTATTATTTTAGCATGTCTAACAATTGGTTCAAGGGTTTAAACTTCAATTCTCTATTATTCTCATGTACGAGATATATAGTTTGACTTTACAACATTTTGATGTTAATAAAATTCATAACAAATTATTATTCTACAAAATATTCTTATTTTTTCACTACATCAACCATGATAGCTAGACAAAAAGATCGATCCAACCCAAAACTAACAAAAACATTATAGTTAATTAGCTTTGAATGAAGTAATTAAATATTGGAAGATATGGGATAGAGAATATGGGCGGGCAGACAACAAAACAAAGCAGTGATGAACTTAGCAGGAGACGTAGCTAGTTGGTAGGTGGTTAATTAGTGCAATAAAAGAAACCACAGGGAGTAAAGTGCAATTAGGCTTGCACTTAAATGAGGCCCATGTTGGACCTTTTCTCAAGGCAATATAGACATGGCCATTTTTAATGACCAACTAACATACTTTCACACTACTATATTTTTCTTACATTCTTATTTTATTTCCTCCAATAATTAATTAATTAACTAAAGTACAAGTGTTTCATAATCTATATATATATAGAAGCAAACCATGAAACTTTTTTTATCAAATTATTTGTTGAAACGGAGTGTTGTGTCTTTACAAATATACGTCATCCATGTTAATTACGCTATAAATATTCAGCTTTAAAAAAATACTTGATTTTATAATTCTTTTCATCTAATTATCTTTCAAACATATTAAAATTTTGTTTTAAGACTATTTTTTAAAAACAAAAATTAACTAAAATTCAATCTCATCCAATTCACTCATGATACAAAAATAAGTAAATAATATTACCATTTTATACGTTGTAATGATGTCACATTAATTTTTTAAGAATAATATAAAAATAATTAATACAAAAATTGACATTTTAATGGATCACTATGGTAATAGTATTAAAATATTTTTTTAACAAGTTATTATTATTTTTAACATTTTATGTGGCAAAAATAATATATTTATTATTATAATATTTATTAGAAAGAATAAAAGATTAAAATAAATGAATTGATTTGTTTTAGAAGGAAGAGGAAATATATAAAAGAAAGAATAAAAAGTAAAAGTATATAGATATATAATGAAATATTTTAGAAGAGAGAGGAAAAGAATAAACAATAAACAAGAGAGAGGAAAAGAATAAACAATAAACATTGATAGATTATAGTATTTCAAACTAGTATTTACCAATTACGGTTAAAAAAATTATATTTTAACAAGATTTTGATTGCAATCATTACTTTTAAATACTCAAAAACTTCATCCAAACGAGATTTTGACCGTAATTATTACTTATAAATACTCAAAGTAAATTTTAATTCTAAATACTAATAATCTTAAAACCTACATCCAAATAAGGTTTTCACTACCATCGTTACTAATCATTACTTCTAAATACTCAAAATAAAATTTCATTCTAAATACCAATATTAAATATTCTTAAAAACTACATCAAAACAAGTTTTTAAATGCAATAATTACTTCTAAATACCTAAAATAAATACTCATTCTAGATATTAATTCTAAAAACTCTTAAAAGCTCAATCTAAACATTCTGACCTATATGAAGATGAAAAAACAATCCACCATCAACCACTCTATCATTAACAATTCATAACAAATTGATGCGTTTTTACCATTAAACAAACAGTCTTAAAAATTTGACAAGAAACGTCTTTTGTAAAGACACGACATCTCATTCAAACAAACTGTTTTAACAAATTACCCCACATGACGATAAAAGAAGGTTACTAATTTGATCTCCATTTTTTTGAGTTAAAAAAAAAAAAAAAAATACACAACAAAAGGAAAGCGATGGAACCAGTAGTTCACCTTCTTCATAGTTGGCTGATAAATAAATCAAAGCATTCTCCAAACTATTAAAAATGTTACAATTTTATCTCAAAAGCTTTTGTTAAAAATATTTTAAAAAATCATTCCACTAGTAGAAACCAAGTTTTAGTGTCGGTCATATGCCGACTTCTTTCATAAATGGTATCGAGTAAACGGTCGTCATCAATACGGGTGACATTAAAGACAATGATGGGCAAAAATCGACAACGAAAAGCTTTGATGTCACGTAAAATGAGCGACACCGAAGACTTTTAGTGTCGGTCGACCGACTCAAATGTCTCTGGTGTCGCTCATTGGTGTTGTTTCGGAGCGACACAATGCTATATGGTGTCGCTTTTTGCGCCTGACATTAAAATATCTTTTTAATTTTTAAAAAAGATTCGTTCGTGTGGGTCACCATGTGCTATATGGTGTAATTTTGATTTAAAACTTGTCTTTATTATAATATCTTTTATGGGTCACCCAGGTCACCATTTGTGACCGACATTAAAGTCTTAAAACTTGTATAAAAAAACTAAGTGATGATTTGTCTATTTCAAGGCAAACATAATAAGAAAAAATGTCTTGCAAAATGTCAAACCACCAAAATTTTACTTAGTATTCACCTCTAAACTAATCTTTACGAACATAATATAACTTCTAACTTTTGTTAAATTAACTAAAATTTCGACAGTATAACGACGTAACTTTAAGATTACCAAAAAAATCTATTAATCCTGTAAATTCCAGAAATGATACAATATCCTAACATAAATCAAAATCTACAATATATAAAGACTTTGTCTCTCGCCAGAAAGTTTTGCAGAATATATATATATATATATATATATATATATATATAGACTACGTTAGTAAACAATACACAATATATTCTTGAGTATAATCAAAATACACAATATATTTCCATAATATATAAACAATATCGAAAATGCTATACAATAACTAATCTTTGTTCAGTAATAAAAATCTACATATGAAGTCTACCCATTCGATTAACACTTCATCCATATCTTCTTTGTATGGTTTCGTGGAGTTAAACTAAAGTATAAAACAATATTTCGAAATTAGTAAACAAAAAATTTTGCAGAATATATAAACTAAAATTGTGAATGAAGTAAAACAAAAACTTACCAGTTCATTTATGGGGTGCAAGTGTTGGATATCATCTTTCGCATGAACAATTGGACATAATATCCACACACTATTGATCTCAATTGATGAGGATACTAGTAAACAAAATTTTATCATTAATATAATAATTCTACATGACAAGAATCAAAGAAATCTATGATTTTTTTACGTACCTTCATTGATTTCCATGCTAATTTTGTGGATCTGAACCCATTCTTTGATTGCCACAATCGATAAGAACTATAGAATAAAAGTGAAAGCATTAGGATAATAAGCTAATTGAAGCAAAAAAACTACAAAAAACAAAAAAAAAAACTTATGTATTTACAATTTGAGCTAAACTCTCATCGGGCGCCATCTGACCGATTGAGTTCATAATATAAACATTCACATCTTCAGGAATTAGGTCCAATGGTGCCTAAAACGACATAACAAGGATTATAAACAGTATCATCTTCATAGATTACGCGCTACAAAGTTTAAAATTTAAAAATGCATACCCGGTATTAAAGGGAAAGAAGACACGTTGACGGACATTCGTAATCATGTCAAAACGATCAGTAAGATTCTTAATTTGCTCTTCTTGATTTTGATTTCCCAAAATCGATGCAAAACTACTACCTTCTACTAGTAAGTAGTTATCGAGAATATGTTGATCGTAAGTAGCCCAAATGTAGTTGAAATAGATTTAGGAAACGTTAGTAATAAATAAATGTAACAAAGCTCGTAGAATAATTGAAAAGTATATAATACTTACGCAATGTAACAAAGAATGAGAGTATAGCCAAATTTTTCCACCTCACAATATTGCAAAATGTCTTCCCTATCAAGGAAGCAATTTCTATGAAATCTGAACATATTCTCGGTAAGATCTACTTGTAGCATGTCACGATCACTCATACTCTATTTGGAAAAGTGATAAACCAACTTGATTGTGGTTGGAAGTGTCATGCCTGATTGATGAGATTGTGTATTTGACACAATCTTCTTACCTTTTTTTGGAAGTGACGGCTATGCCAATAAATTTAATCTATTAATAGTAAACTTATAGTGTGGTATATACTCTAAAGAAGAAATGTAAAATTAAATACCTTATTCGATACATTGGTTGTCTTAATAATCCATGCACGCGGCCATGGTACAAGAGTGTTGATGACTTGTCTAAGGTATTGAAGCTCGTCGTTTAGAGGAATTGAAAGATCAAAATCCTCGTTATTTCCAATTATTGAATCTACTAGGACTTGTCTAAGGTATTGAAGCTCGTCGTTTAGTGGGAGACCATGAATCTTAGCAGGTGCGCCACTCGATTCATACATGGTGCCAATGAAAACAATGTTGTTTATACTTTCAATGGCAAGTTGACATGCCACACCCTTCAAAGAAACACATAGTTAGAGTAATAGCGATATTAATTTGATAATATCAGAAATGACATGCCACACCCTTCAAAAAAAACATAGTTAGAGTAATATCGAGATGGTCAATGCAGGGTTCTCTAATGACTTGAGGCGTTTGAAGGATCTCATCTGCTTGCCTCATTGGTTCTTTCAAAATCGGGTGTGATTGATCGTGATTACTTCCCATACAAGAAGAGTAACCAACTTGGCTAACACGTCCTTGATTCTCAGGTGTTCCCATACTATCATTTGGAGGAGCCATCTTGAAAAAAATAGATGGAGATAAAAATTGACCCATGCCCCTACGTTCTTGATGCTCAGGTGTTCCTAAGGCTTCTGCACCTTGATGTGCACTTTCCAACTTATTCTGAAATGAAAATATTATCAATTAATTAAAATTAATCCATCAGAGATTTAAAGTGTTAACTGTACTTATCAATTAAACATCCTTACAATTCGATTGGAGGCTTCAATCATGGCTTCATCGACATGCACTTTATCATTTCCCTTTCGCCCTTCCATTCATAGTAGTGCACTTGAGGATGGATCAGATTTAATATTTACACCCTAAATCCACCAAAAAATGAATT
This sequence comes from Cyclanthera cordifolia, assembly GCA_037832605.1. Classification (NCBI taxonomy): domain Eukaryota; kingdom Viridiplantae; phylum Streptophyta; class Magnoliopsida; order Cucurbitales; family Cucurbitaceae; genus Cyclanthera; species Cyclanthera cordifolia. The sequence goes on along the minus strand of JBBMEG010072276.1, from coordinate 4,223 downwards.
ATTAAAGTGGAATAAAATAATCATAACATATTATATATATTAAGGTTTAAATTTCTTACTAGCTCATGACCGAGTTGGGCATAACCCTTTCTGACCATACAGTGAGGATATTTAAGAAGATTTCGTCTCTCTTTTTGCTCTTCACTATTTTTCTGTGTTTTAACACATTAGTAATATTCTAAATATTAAACTAATATACAAAATACAAAAGAATTAAGTAGTTACCTTAAATTTCTTTGATAATCGAATATTTAAAAAATGATCTCATTGTTCTTATGCGATGTATGGGTATTTAGTAGGCGGATGTACTAACTTCTCATGGTATTTGTTTATAAATGGCTTGACACAATTTTTAGTGAGATTGTATCTAAATGTTCTGAATATCCTCGCCATAGACATCACGATCCTATGTTTGGACATACGATCCACCTGAAATGACATCTATTTAAAAGGGTTAGTTATAGTATGTAATACATGATAATATTTAGTTAAGTAAGTATTCACCTCTATGAAATCCCAGACATTCTTTTTTAATTAATCGGGGACATCTGTCGAAGTATCGTAGATGAGAGGTAAATGTGATCTGAAACATACACAAACATAACTACGCAATTTCTTCGCTCTATCTCCGATTTCTTGACCCATAAGTTATATTGAAATAGGCGTCGTTCTCCAGCCATTCTTTCCTCAGCAAGCTCACGCAAGACTGTCACGCCTCTAGTGAACCTGTTTTGAGCAGGTCTGTTCACGAATGTACCATCAGCATGATCGCTCTCCGAACTAGACATGATGTCAATCTGAACAACAGATAGAAGATATGTTAATAAAATATATAATTGGTTAAATTATCTTCAGAATGATTAATATATAAGTGAACGAGTCATCATTAAAATCACTAACCTATTAATTTATCCATGTACCCTCACAATCATTTCTAATATAGGGGAACAAGTCATCATCAATAATTTTAGCCAATGTTTTGATGACCCCGTATCCATAATCTTGGTCGGTATCAACTTCATCATGAACATGATCTTCAATCATTCTTTGTGAAGGTATCAAAACCACCGATCGACGAGGATCAAGTGGATCTTTTATATAGAATACTTGCTTTGCTTGAGTGGCTAAAATGAAGAAGTCGAATTTATGTCCAATGGGATTAAGGTCTACAGTTGTAAATCCAACATCGTCTACGTTAAATCCATAATTATTTTCCACCCAATCAAATTTGAATAAAACGACGGTAAAATTATGATATCAAGCTCCCAAATTTCTTGAAGTACGCCATAAAAAGTCATTTCTGACACAAGGGGATTTTTGTCATTCGAACTAGAAACTTGCAAAGTTTGTGCCATTATCATAACTCCACTATTCTGCACACTTCTAAGATTATCTAGATTTTTTGTATGATATTGAATACCATTGACCATGTAACTATTATAAGTGGTCACTTCTAAACGATGTCCATATGATACCCACCTCAACGTAGATGATATAAAATTGTTCTGAACGCCTAAACCGATCCCAACACGATCACACAACCAAGTACTCAATTTTCAATTATGTTCGTCTTGAAGCCATTTTTTTATTTTTAGACCTACTAGGATTCAATTTAGACAACATTTGCATGTATTGATCTACAAATGGAAGCACAACTTCTAAGTTATGTAGTACATACAAATGAGCTTAATCAATCATATCCCTAGTTTGTGTTTTATAATTCGCAGCAAATAATGGTCGATCAATCTTATTTGCATCTGCATTATTTGATGATCGCAATCCGACAGATACAACTCCGTGTAAGAATTCATAGCAAAACTCTATCGACTTTTCTACTATATAGTTTTCTCCAATGCATCCCTTCGGTCGATTTCTATTACGAACATAACCTTTCAAAATCTTCATATATCTTTCAAAATGATACATCCACCTCAAATAAACTGGTCCAAAAATTATATCTCTCTTATAAGATGAACCACAAGGTGAACCATTATTGTGAAAAATGATGTGGAAAAAACTTCTCCAAAAGACATAAAGTGACAACTACATCATCTTGCAATTCTTTCAACTTAGTTGAATCTATCGACTTAGAACATATAGCATTAAAGAAAAAGCATAGACGGATGATAGTGTATCGAACATGTTTAGGCGAAATACAACAAATGGCTACAGGTAGTAGTTGTTGCATAAAAACATGATGGTCATGCGATTTTAACCCCTAAAGTTTCAAATCACTAATCGATATTGTTTTACTTATATTGGATGAATATCCTTTAGGTACTTTAATTTTAAGATAATGTTTTACACAAGCTCAATTCCTAATTTCTTGTTAGTGTGTTACATATTGAAGGCAAAAATATTCTTTTCTCTCCCATTTTTGGGCTAACTCGGATCTGATATTCAATTCAACAAAGTCTTGACGTGTTTTTAACTCATCTTTTGTTTTTCAAGGAATATCAAGTAAGATTCCAATAATATTAGAACAAACATTATTCTCGATGTGCATGACATCTAAACAATGTCGCACGTGAAAATGTTTCCAATACTCCAACTAAAAAAAAATTGATTTCTTCTTCCAATAAGTGTTAGTATGTTGTTCTTTTCTACGTCCTTTACCATAAGTAAATTGAATAGTATTTAGTTCTGCAAGATTTTCTTCAACGCTTAACGGTTTAGGAGTTACTCCGAATTCTTGATCCCCATTAAACATTTTCTTTTGTCGTCTATATGGTGCTCAATAGGTAGATATCTCCGATGTCCAAGGTATGTCATCTTTTTTCCATAGGTAGATAAGAAGATGTTGTTTTCTCTCCACATATTGGCATGCATGATACCCTTTTATAGTACACCCACACAAATTATCGTTTACAGGGAAATCATTAATGGTCCACAACAAAATAGCTTTCAAGGTGTGAAACGCTGTTGACGGTGTGCATCAAATCACTGGCCAACAACTATATCTAGTACTTTGGTCTCCGTGTGGATTTACACCATCTGCTGATAAGGCCAGACGAAGATTCCTCGATTCTAAACTAAATTCGGGCCATCTTTCATCTATTTGTTTCCATGATAGTGTATCGGCTGGATGTCTTATATTCTAATCGACCTGTCGATCAGTAGCATGCCACATCAATAATTTTGAAGTTTCTTTACTTCTAAACGTTCGTTCAAATCTTGGAATGGGAGAGAAATACCACAGGACTTTTACTGGAATATTTTTACCCCATACTTGCACATTATTTCAAACTTTCCATCTTGATGTTCCATATGTAGGACACAATTCGGCATTAGCAAGATCTTTTCGATACAAACAACCGTCATTAATGCAGGCATGAATCTTTTCATAATTCATTTCTAATGTACTTAAAATCTTCTTAGCATAATAGGTAGATATCCAAATTTTCTTAGGACAAGGCAATTGCTCAATAGTTCTAACAACTCTGTGAAACTCTTATCGCTCAATCCATACTTTGCTTTCAAATTATAAACCTTAATCAATGCAAATATTTTAGTAAAATTATTACAATTTGGGTATAATGGTTCCTTGGCATCCTCTAATGTCTGCTCAAATATTGGCAATTTGTCGTTAAAAAAATCGTGCGAACAGTTAATGGAAGAAGAAATCAAATTTTTTTGAATTGGAGTATTGGAAATATTTTCATGTGCGACATTATTTAGTTGTCATGCACATCGAGAAGAATGTTTGCTCTAATATTATTAGAACCGTGATTGATATTCCTGGCAAAACAAAAGATGAGTTAAAAACACGTCAAGACTTAGTTGAATTGAATATTAGATCCGAGTTAACCTAAAAAAAGGGAGAGAAAAGAATATTCTTGCCTCAACATGTTACACACTAACAAGAATGGAGAAATTAACCGTGTGTAAAATATTATCTTAAACTAAAGTATCTGATGGATATTCATCCAACATAAGTAAAACAATGTCGATTAGTGATTTGAAACTTTACGGGTTAAAATCGCACGACCATTATGTTTTGATGCAACAACTACTACCTGTAGCAATTCGTGGTATTTTGCCTAAACATGTTCGATAGGCTATCGTTCTTCTAAGCTTTTTCTTCAATGTTATATGTTCTAAGTCGATAGATTCAACTAAGTTGAAAGAATTGCAAGATGATGTAGGGGTCACTTTATGTCTTTTGGAGAAGTTTTTTCCACCATCATTTTTCACAATAATGGTTCACCTTGTGGTTCATCTTG
>JBBMEG010072255.1:0-10459 GCA_037832605.1 Cyclanthera cordifolia | reverse complement strand
CTTAAATTAAAAGTAATAGTAAAAATAATTTAGATTTGTAGACCATAAACTCTATATTCATTTTTCAATATACATATCATCAATATGAAGCGATAATAATTAAATATATCAATTTTCAAAAATTAATCTCATTAAAATTGTAAATTCGCAAAAAAAAAATTTATTTTTTATTTTTTTTAATAAACATACATTTTTTAAGTTAGTGTTACAAAATTCTTTTATTAATTTCTTTTTTTCTATACAAAGCGTTTAAAAATTCTGATCAAGATGTGTCGGAGGGGTGGCGCAGTTGGTTAAGAACTAGATTGAATATTCCTTTAAAACAAATTTTAAATCTATTTTGAGGAAGAACAGATGCAGTAGTTAATACGAAGAACAATTGAACCGATTAAATGTGTTTACATGTTGTGCGTTAGGATGGGTAATTGAATTAGTAATTAGTTTGAAGAGTTATTTTGAACGATTAAAAATTATAGTAGTAATAGTTTGTTTGAAAATATGAATATTTTATACACGAAAAAATTATTTTGAATGGTAAAAAATAAAGTCTAGAAAATGAGTGCTTTTTTTTTATAATTATTATAAATAAGTAGTTACAGTAATTTGTTTGGAGGTGATTATTTGAAAAATAGTTATAAAAATTCATTTATAATAATACATTAATTAAAGCAAACAAACACTCCTATGACTTCCAATTGTACAACAAATTGCAAAGTTGAAGAAAGTGTGTATGTATATATATATACACATATTTTCAAGTATTGTGTATCTTCCCCATCCTATTTAACTCCATCATAAGAAAGAAGAAGAAACCCATTAATATGGCTTCATCAACAAACTCTCATGTTATGATCTTTCCTTTCATGGCTCACAGCCACACTGTTCCAATGATAGATCTTGCAAAAGGTTTCTCTCTTCAACAAGTTAAAGTAACCATTGTCACAATTCCATCAAATTTAAGACACATTTCTCCCAAAATCCAAGGCTTTCCCCTCATCTCCCTTGCGGAGCTTCAATTCCCCGCCATTGATGGCCTCTCTGAAGTTAACCATTGCGAAAACCTCTCTGAAATTCCTTCCTTGCATTTCTTCACTTCCTTCCTCACTACCACCATCCACCTCCACGACCCCTTCCAACACCTCCTCCAATCCATGGCCGATTCGGGCGACCTCCCATTATGTGTCGTCTCCGACCACTTCCTCGGTTGGACTCTAAAGATTTGTCGACAATTCGGCGTCCCGAGATTGGTCTTCGACGGTACCGGCATTGTGCCATTGCTCATCAGTAAAACCATTATGGCCAATGTAGATTACACAGCTTCTTCTTCTTCCTCTATGGCTGATATCGTCCACCGGCTCTTGCTGAATTTGCCCTTCGATTTAACCGCAGAGGATATCCCGGACATCAATATACCCTCAAACATCAACAGACACCCATTTGTCGAATTTATGGCGGAGGCAGAGGAGGCCAATTTGCAGAGTTGGGGGGTTATCTCCAATAGCTTTCTCGAGCTTGAATTCGACTACGTTGCGGGATTGGAATCGTTTTACACAAACGGGGCAAGAGTTTGGTGCATTGGCCCTACATTCATGTATGGAAGACAAACAAACACATCAAAAGATACCAACCATCATACAGTTAATGAATCTATTTCCTTGATGAAGTGGCTGGACGCTCGTGCTGCGGAGGAGGAGCCGGTGGTGTACGCGGCGTTTGGTTCACTGGCGACGCTGACGAAGGAGCAGATGGATGCGATTGCGGTTGGATTGGAGGAATCCGGGTGCTCGTATGTGCTAGTCATTAGGTCGAACACTTGGCGTGCACCGAAAGGAGTTGGGTCAAAAGGGTTGATTGTGAGAGGGTTTGTGGACCAAGTTGAGGTGCTGTTTCACAGAGCGATTGGGGGATTTGTGAGCCACTGCGGGTGGAACTCTGTGATGGAGAGCTTGGCGGCGGAGGTGCCGATTCTGACATGGCCAATGATGTCGGAGCAGAAATTGAATGCGAAATATTTGGTGGAAGGACTAGGAATTGGAATTAGGATTGAGAAAGGAGAAAACAAACAAGTTTCTTGCGAAAATATCAGTGATAGTGTTAGAGAATTGATGATGGGAGAGAAGGGGAAAATGGCTAGAGAAAGAGCTCGTGAACTGGGAAAGCTTGCTCGTCGAGCAGTGGAGGACGGCGGTTCGTCTAATCAGAATATGGAAATTTTGATTTCCAAACTCGTCGCTTTTCGCTCAAAAAACCGAGTTCTTTTTAATTGAAATAAAAAGTTAGTTAATATAATATGTATGTGTGTGGTAAAAGTCTCATTCTCTACCATGTTAAATATATGGTAGTGAAGGGGTTTTTTTTGTACATCACAACTTCATTCAAATGGCACAAAACCTCGAACAATATCGAGACACTATGAGGGGGAGAAGTCCCCTCCAAAAATTAAAATATGAAACCTCACAGTGATGATAAAAAGTATCAACCCAAGAATCATAAACAATAGGACAATGAGCAAGAAGGTCCGCAACATGATTGCAAGATCCACTACAATGAGAAAATGATAAAATTTTCATTAAAGGGATGAAATCCCTAATGTCAACAATAATGTTGTTGAACTTCGAGAGACCTTTAGAGCCTGTCAAAATAGCATCAATCACCACTGAAGCGTCAGACTCAGTCAAGATCATCGGCAAAGGTCGAGCACTCCTCATCCAGATATCACAAATACCAGCAAGCACGACCAAAGTTTCCATGCAACTGCATTCACTTCCCGATCAAACTTCTTAGATCCAGCCACAACCGGATGGCCTTCGCCTCCCTAATGATCCATCCATCGCCACTGTTTCTTGCCTTTGGATCCCACACCGCATCCACGTTGTTCTTCCAAGCTCTCTTAGGCAGGGGAGACCATCTTGACATCCTTCTCTTTTGCAGGATCTCCCTGACTTTCTTGTCACCTGCCAAAGATGAAGAAAAAGCTTAAACCCGAGAGGTGTAAAGTTGGAAATTTGAAATTAAGGGTATTTTGGTCATTTTAGGGTTCAGTGGCATTTTGGTAAATAAGTGAAACTTTTCTTCCGCTATAAAAGGATAAAATAGCACTTTTCAGGTCATTATTCTGCAATCATCGGCTGCCAATCATTGTTCTCTCATTTTTTGCACTTTTCGAAAGCCGTCAGTGACCAAATCCACTCCTCGTTGATGGGCGTAACCTCCAACTCGGAGCAATCAAATGCAAACGTACGTGCCTTTACATAACTCCTAACTTAATTTTGGAGGGGTCGGGATGCACCAAGAATTTTTTCACAAAGAAACCATAGCACTTACATTTAACGTGGAAGAATATAGGCATCCATCTCAAAACCAATTGGCTACGAAAAGAGTAGTCCAATCTTATCTTTTAAATGTTTGGATATTTCCTCATTTTTTCGATATGGAATAATTACTTAACAATATATGGAAAAAAAATTGCACTCTAATTAAGATGGAAACAAATTGATGTCGCCAAAAATATTGCACTCTATTGTAATGAACTACTAAATAAAGTTCATTACAATAGATGTCGCTTAGGCATGTCACGTGGAAGTGGTAGAAAATGAGTATTTAGAAGATGATGTTTTTTTCATGAAGAAGAGTGAAGGGTTGCTGGTTTGTTGTGATAAATGAGAGAGATGGTTTCTTTTGTTTTTCTTTTACCCTTATTATTTAGTTGACTATAACATTAATTATTTTGGTTTGAGCTTTTAACATTTTGGCTCAAAGATCACACATGTTTACAAGATGTGGCCAAGGTGTATCCAAATATTAAAAAAATTAATTAAAAAAATTAGGACACATAAAATGGTGTGTCGGACACGTGTCCGAAAGAATGTGTGAACGATATGTATCTGACACGAATTTTTTCCCTGCTTAGCTTAGAAAGTCTTAGAAACTTTGAGTTTATACCGAAAGAGTTGTGGCATGTTGGTTTCATTGTTTGATGATAATCTAGTTCAATACCATGTCACGAGATCAATCTTGAAAATTGGTATTTGATTCTCATTTATTTAAGAGTAGCAGTGTCAGTTCTTGCAACTATCTCAAAACAATCACATCAAAACGAACTATTGTAATCTTTCAAAATAATCACTTATTTTTAATACTCATTTCTAACTACTCAAAATAATCACATTTCAAACTACTCAAAATAATCTCATTTCTAACAACTCATTTCTAATCATTTATTTTTAACAGCTCATTTTATCTTCTCAAAATAATCATTCATTTCTAGAAAAACATAAAAACGAGTTCTCGTCTGCAACTCACTCTACAAAAATTATCAACCAAACGAGCTATTAATTACAATTTTTCTACAAACAACCACATTCAAACAAGTAATTGCTAAAATTCAAATTTTTAATCACCCAAAATAACCTCTCATTTATAATTACTAAAAATAACCACTTTACAATTCCACATCCCACATCCGAATACCTTAAAAATTTATTGACATTGCAAGGTTAGGTCAAGACACATTCAAAAATTCAGGTTTAAATCAAACTTTAGTTTTGCTTTGAGAAATATTTATACACACCATAATTAAGGTTTAGCATTTCATTATCATACTTGACGTCTAATTAAGCGTCCAACTATGCTGATTAAGTAGTTCCACCGGTCTGGTGCAACATTGCATCAATCTCATCCCCATCCTCCATCTCTAGCTGGTAAAATAAATGCTTATGTTAAAATAAATACACGAATTTTAAGATATGGTATCAATTTGCATTTAAATCAGTCAAACGAATACCTCGTCTGGAGTCTGCTCTACTCGAAGACGACGACCGTCAAAGAGAAAAGCAATGGAGTTCAGATCCACAGATTGTCGATCACAATATGCATTCATCAGTTTCTTCAGTTGAGTGCTCCTTTTGATCCTGAAGAACACCTCATTCCCATCCTATAATAAACACATTGTTTTTTTTTAAGAAAACCAAACTTTAGGTTAAGAAAAATGAAACTCAAAACTAGGAGCATATAAAAAAAATAGGGAAATTGTACTGAAATGCCTCTTCCCACCAAATAATTACAAAGGTAGATAATCATTAAAACATTTTAATGTTATATTATAAAAACTCATTAATACTAATATATATATTGTATTATAAATACTCATTAGTACCAGTATTATAAGAGAATATGTAACAATACAATATATAACTATATTTACTTTTTCTTAAACACATAACTGTATTTGTAATTATTTTCTAGATTTGACTTCTCACTTACGTTTGCTTAAAACACTGAACTTACTGAATGAATCCCACAATTAAGGACCCCAAATACTCATACTTTGGAAGGGGGATGGGGACAAATGGTTATTGGTTAATAGCAACTAGTAACAAAGATAAGTTATTTTTCCAGGGTGAGAAGATTTTGTAGAAACAAAAAAGGAAAGCTAAGACTAAGAGGAAGGAATGCTTAAGGTTTAGACCTTAAAAGAGAGAGGAGGTTCTCCATGCTCTCGAATTCACGTTCTTGCTCATATTAATGTTATACTATCACTGTTTATTGAAAAACACTTGAGGTTTGTTTAGGCCACCATTCATAAAGGAGGAGAATGGGAAGGAGGATGATTCTGGTGTTTGGGCTACCGAGAATCATTCCCCATCCATAATCACGTTTTTTCAAAATCATATTTTTATTCTCTTCCTAACTGCTTATTATTCTTCCATTTACAACTTTTTATTTTCTCTATTACTATTTTCACTCACATCATACCCATTATTTTATTTTTTTCATTATCATTTCCTTCGCCCAAACACAATAAATCATTGTTCTCATAAACCCTTCATCCTATGCAGAAATAATCATTCTCCTCGTAGTCATTCATTTTCTCATTTTCTCCTAATTCTCATAATCATTCTCATTCCTCTTCCCCAAACACACCTTGATAATTTACCGACATTATCCATATATTGCTAGTATTTATGATTTTCTGCGTATAATAGGGTTTGGTTAAGATCGGTAACCTAACAAATAGATAACAACAACATGATCACGAATAATAAGCAAGCGTCCTTAGCACAATATTTCCAACCAAAATTAATTAAATTTTAAACTAATTGGGGTAACAGTAAAAAAATAACAACCAGAAACAATAGGAAGAACAATCATTTCTGAAAGAACTAGATAAAGAATAATGAGGGAGAGCAAAGTGTCATGGTCATACCTTGGTGGTAGTATAACGTGACCCCACTCGTGCAAAGGAAAGCAAAGGTGTCACGACAGCGTCACACGTGTGGCCTATAAAGGGCCAAGGCTTTGAGTGCCATGTGCGTCCGAGGAGTTCGGGCATCATCCAACACACCAAAAGAGTGTATCTAAACATGACCAAGTTGAGTTGCGAATATGAGGACATGACTATGTCGCCGGCAGGGTCAATGTTAAGCCAGTGGGGGTCGATGTCAGGCCCCGGGTGGCTACCTCGAAAGTCATGCCTCCGAGATGAGTTTCGAGGCCAAACTCTGGAGTAAAGTTTGTCTGTATGAAATATGTAAGCTCGCCAAATTTGGTGTCGATCGGACACCAGACGAACTCTCCACAGGCAGTATGTCTCCTCGCCAAAAAGACGTGCAAGCCTGCCACATCAAAAATAGCACAAAATGCACTATAGGGGAAGGCATAATGTTGGCTCTCCACCACCCCCGGACCCTGTGGCCTAAGTGAGCCACCCCATGGCACACGAGTGTGTCATGGCATGGGCGAGCACTTGCAAGACGAGCATCTTTAGTGTTTCCTTGACATGGGTTCCCGAGGACAGTGTCGAATGGCATGGGTGTGCCGACATTGCGCTCCTTTTCGGGGATGGAGGTTGGTACGATTATCGCGAGGGCGGCCCGAGATACAATTTGGCTCGGCATGGGCACGGAAGGGGCCGACCCCCGATCAAAGTCTCAGATGGATGGATGTCCGAGCAAGCTCAAATATCAACCCGTCCCCCGGGAAGGCATCGAGATAGTTTCAAGAAGGCATGTTCGGATGAGCGGTTAAGCCCGGTGGCATCCCGAGGCTCGGGATGGCCTCGATATGCATCGATGGACTTGGTTTCTCCCGTTTTGGACGGTCTTGCCCGTTATTCTCCAATTTTCAATATAATGCTCGATGAGCTTTGATTTGCGTTATATTGCCCCGGTTAGCCCCAATTTTGCTATAAAGGCCCGTCTGGGCCTGTTTCAGGACCAAACGGACCCCAACAAAGTCCTAGATTAGTGTTTGTGTCATACAAACATGTTCTAAATGATCCTAGAGGGAGGATCGAGTTGCGATCTTGCGTTGAGAAGACCTTGGCTTGATGTAGAGGCAAGGACGAGCCTTAAGACTTGGCCTAGAATAGAGGCAAGTCGTCTAGAGTCGCGTTGGACAAGGAATGCGCACTCAAACGACGTGTATGTCCTAGAAGACTTCCGCTGTCTCCTGAATGGAGCTCAGTCGAGGGTGAGAACCTCACTTGAAAGTACAACGAAGCCACAAAACGATTGGAGAGATTAGAGAAGGGTTTGGGGTGAAGTTCCCTGTAAGGCTGACCATGATTGAAGCGAAAAATCATGGTGCCGCACGTGTCGAAAGTATGACCGTGACACAGAGCATGGAAATTACAAGTTGACTCAATCCCTAGAAATTTGTAAATGTATGACCACATTTGTAAATGTTGCAAATAATTCAATCCAAATCATTCATGTGAAGGTGTGTGAGTACCCTGTCATGCGAAGTTCGCATAAGACTAAATTACGAATTACTAACCTTTCTAGATAATCTTGTTGTAGATCAGAACAATATTTTCACTAAGATGATCGTATGCAAACTTGATCTCAATCTTAAGTAAGTTACAAACTCTTGTTTGTGAAAAAGTTTGACGATGTTAATTCAATAAGCTGTATTTCGATACCAATACCATTTATTATTGACGAATTTTGTATATGGGCAATTAAGACAGAAGAAAAAGAGCTAATCATTCATAAACAGTTCACGTTGCTCTCCCTTGCCCTGCTAAGAAATAACTAAGTAGACTGATTAAATGCGTCTTCCAATTAAATCACCATCATTTATATCACTAATCACAAAATGGAGGCCACAAATCAGCACTCTTCCCATTTCCCAAGGTTACATTACAAACAATATATATACTGATGAACAATTCAATGCCATGTATTCGAGATTGCTGACAGATCGTGTTCTTATAGTATTATCTTTTTAGTGAAAGAATTGTGAGGAACCCCAAACATAAGAGAGCTTACAGTAATAGCCACTCTACTTATGAAGGTGCGGTTTATAGTAACATCTAATTGGATCCTCAGAATAAATTACTAAAAAGAACACCCCATAAAATTAAGGGTAAATTAGAAATTTGGTCTGTGGTTCAAAATTAAGAATACCCATGATTAGATAAAACGTAATAAATAGTCATTGTCATTTGTAATTACTAGCAAATTAAATACATGAAATTTAATTATTCATGCATGTGTGATTGTTTTGTTCAATGAGCCACCTAACCTAAAAAAAATCACTTTAACCAATGTTATTATTGTTGACACAAACAATTAACTTCTTGGTATTTAATTTGCTAATATTTAAGAAGAACAAACAACTATTTTTTATATGTTATCAAACAACTATTTTTAGAATAGGGACTAAATTCTAAAGTTTCTCAGAGCCCTCTGAGTCAAAGTAACCCCTTATCCAATCACCAGAAAAGAGTTAAGAGTTGTGCTTACTTATAACTATTACACAAGCTCATGCCCATATTCGGTGGAGGACAAAGGACAAAAACGACCATTAGATTCACTACTTGTAGCCCAACCCACAGAGAAAAACTTGAACCGGGAACTACTGCTACTTTTTTATATACGTAAGCGAATGAGCTGTCATAAGAATTCAACTAGATTTCACAAGTTAACTTTCTCGTTATTTAAATCTCAAACTTAAAAGGAGAGATTTCCATGTTGGCATCATGTCATTCTCGCTTTTATAAAGCTCCTTGAACTAAAAGGATTAATTATGGGAGGACCGAGAAAAAGGGAAGGAGACATAAGAGCTTTCTCTTCATATTGCTCGACTGAGAATCTTTCTTCTCCTTGACTTACAAGCTTGTGTCGTACTCACCTGACATTGATTTCTTAGTCAAGCTTTATCGTTTAATCCGCTGAATGGTTATCTAACATAGTTCATGTCCTGAAACAGAATGAACAAAGAGCATAACATGGTGCAAACCCACTTGAGAGAGCATAAGATAGAGCTGAAAAGAGGCAGCCGCAGTCCTGGTGATGTCATAGAGGCCTACCCATTGTGCATTGGTACTTATCAAGTATAGAATAATCTGATGGAGAGGAATTTGAGATGTTTAGCCCATCTCTCTTTTCCAATAGTATTATTGCGGGTCAAACTATTGGAGAACCGGGTACTCATGGCTCAGCAGAACCATACGTTACTCAATCGGAAAACAAGCTTGATTGTGAAGGCCAATCATTCCGGTTATTAGAGTTTGCCTCGACAACGTGCTTTCTTTTTTTTAATATATAAATTTATTTTGTCTTTAGAAAAATCTGCCGGTTAGAATCAATCAAAAGTGCGAACTATGAGAGTTCCTAGTTTAAAAGAGCATTTCCCTAATCTAATGACATGCAACCTTACAGACTAAATTATAGTTTTTGAATTGAAACTAGTCTCTTCAAACCACAAGCACTAAACTTATAATTTAGACCTAAAATTAAAAACCTAATTCAAAAGCTGCAAAATTCCACAACCTAGCCGATACAGACTAAAGAGAATCTAACATCAAGAAATCAAGAACACATGAAATATATATCAAAATAAAAGTCTTCAAGTATGAACTTAATTTCTGAAAAATGGCGTTAGAAAAGCCAATGAGACAGAGTAACGAAGAAAGAAATCAACCTGGCCTTTCACCTTCAGGTTGATATGCGCCGATTGATCATTGGGCTTCTTGTCTTCTTCCTGTTGCGTGTTCGTGACCCCGGACATTCTTCAATCTTCGTCGATCTTACCAGAAACTAGGGTTCGAAACTTCTAATTTCCAAGAGAGGGCCGTTGCACTTGGGGCTTAAACTAAACCATTTGACCTACTAGTATGAATTTGCACGAGTGTCGACTAGAGTAATAGCAGTAAATTAATTAAGAAAATGACTAAAATTTTAGTTATTTAAAATTCATCGCATTTTTCGAAAATTATTAAATAGTAAATTAAAATGTAAATGACTCTTATACTATTTATATAATTCATATTTTTTGTTATTTAATTTATTGTATTTTAGTTTTTTCTATTTGGAAAAAAAAAAAACTATCAATACTTTGTCTTTTCCAACAAAATCGTTTATGACTCTTTCAACAAATCTACGATTTAAAGATATTTTTCACTATTGAATCTTAATTTTTAGAAATTTTGTTTCCTTGATTTTTTTTTTTTTTT
>JBBMEG010072244.1:0-12916 GCA_037832605.1 Cyclanthera cordifolia | reverse complement strand
TCTCTTTGGAACATTCCGATCCAATATATATATTTATATATAATATATCACATTAGGCTAGTTCACTGTACAACATAACAGGTCATCAACAATAACTTGAAATAACATAATACGTACTAGTACACTCAAATCATATTCATGTAATAGATATCATAGAAACACCACAATCAACAAGCTCAATCAACGTGCATACATGCTACTACACCAATCAACGTGCATACATGCTACTACAGCACAAACCACGAGAAGGGGTAAGGGTATTTTACCTGGCCGAATTCTAAGCTCTTTAGCTCCAAAACCCTCGAACTATGAAGTGGCAATTAAAAATATCCCTAACGAATAAATGAGTTTGAATTAGCACTCACGACCATAAAAATGAACTGGACGACGAAATCAAGAGAACTAGGTCTCACAATTAAAGAATCTAATAGGAAAGTTTCAGCTTTTAACAGGTTTGATCGCCAACAAAAATGGCAAAAAAGCCACAGGTTTAAATACAGAACGCTTCATCATTTAACCGGTTTCATTTAAAAGGCCTATAAATAATTATCAGGTTTCATTTAATCGATCATGACCAACAAAAAGGTAAAAGGCCGATAAATAATTAACAGGTTTACGATTTGATCATGACCAACAAAATGGTAAAAGGCCTATCGATATATAATCCAGTAGTGAAAATTCATATAATGTTCTAGTCTCAACAATAGCCCAGAAATATAACTCTGAATTTTCAACCAGATCTAAAATCATATGCCAAAACTCAATAAATCATCGCATACAAAAATTACCTAGACATAACTCTCACAGATTTGGCGCTTCGGCTTTGCACTGCATAAATCGAGACTGGGCTGGCCAGATTTGGTTTGGGCAGATGGGCGACCGTTTTTCTCTTGAACTAAAAAGAACGAGAACGAAATAGTGGGAGCAAACATTAATAGATAAAGAAGAGAAAAATTTTTCTTTCTAAAAAAGGTCATTAAATGATTTTACGGACAATATTTAATTGGAATAAGATTAATCCAATTTAATCTATAAATATTGTTATTTAATTAATTTTACAACCCTTAACCAATCTTTCGAATAATAACATTTGAATTTTGATTTAAAGTTTTGAAAACTTCGTGTTGTTACACTGCAGCACTGCACCAGCCGCACAACGACGCCTTAGTGGTGTCCCTGACCATATCCAACATCCGTGTAAGGAGGATCCTCATTGATGGAGGCAGCTCGGCGGATGTTTTGTCGCTGAAGGCTTACGACGCTATTAAACTGGGAAGGGAAAGGCTCAAGCCGACTTTGACACCCCTAGTCGGATTTGGCGGGAGCACTTTGATCCCTGAAAGGTCGGTTGAGCTTCTAGTGACCATTGTCGAAGGGAACAACATAGTCCTACACTTCGTCAATTTCTTGGTGGTAAACGACGATTCTGCTTACAACGCAATATTGGGGAGACCTACAATTCATGGATTGAAGGCGGTCGCGTCGACCTACCACCAGGTGATAAAGTTCCCTACTCCTATGGGGTGGGCCAAGTTAGAGGGGAACATCGGTCTTCAAGGGAGTGCTACCACACGGCCCTACGGGGTGTGGCAAAAAGTCCCTAAAAAAGAAAGTTGCCATTTGCCTATTTCCAAATAAAGTACTCTCATTTATGCAAAATCCTTTTTTTTTTTATAGTAGAATTATTTTTTGTTTTAAATAAAAATTATTCCGGACATATGGCTAAATTAAAACACAATAAAAATAAGGCTAAAATACCATTAATCTTGAACTTTTTATTTAATTTTTTTACCATTTTCGTCAATAACTTAAAAATTTTGTTTTATTTTAATCCATAACTTTCAACCGTCTAATTTTAATCCATAAATATTGAGATTTGTTTAAATCTTGAACTTAAAAAAAAAAAAATTTAATTGATTCTTAAAATTTCTTTTTATTCATTTTTCTTTAAGAAAATTACCTTCTTGCTCTATAAAATTTTAAAATGTCTTCACATTTTTATCTTTAATTGTATTAAAATTATGAATAAATTATAAATTTAGTTCCTATGACTTGAAAAAAGTTAAAGTTTATTTCTGATGGTTTAAAAATCTAGACTTTTGTCGGATGATTTGGAGAAATCTACAAGTTAGTTCCTATGATTTAAAAAAAATTATAATTTAGTTTCTAAGATTTGACAAAATCTAAAAAATAGTCAATGTGTTTAGTATTTGTTGGTCAATGAAATACATAAATGTTAGTTATTGATGTGTTTATTGATGAGAGTGTGACTAAGTAATTGATTGAACAAAAAAAAAAAAAGCATTAGTTCATACATCAAAAGTTTCATATACATTATTAATTCACCTACGATTTTGGAATAATATGACATATTTTTTTGATTTTGTCAAACCATGGAGACTAAATTCTATATTTCTCAAAACTATAAGAACTAAGTTTTATATTTCTCAAAATCATAAGGACTAAATCCTAGATTTTTAAATTATATGTACTAAATTTATTATTTACCCTAAAATTATTAACATTATTGAACTAATTTCGATTAATGTCGACTTTAAATTTACTATATAACCAATTTGATTTTTTTTTTTTTAAAGTAAAGTTTAGAGACTAAATTTAGACTTTTGAAATTTAGAGACTAAAATCAAACAAAAATCGAAAGTGCAAACTAAAATTACACTTTTGAAAATTCATAATCAAAATTCAGCCAACCTCAATTTTTTTTTTTTTTTTTCTTTTTTGTAGAAGATAAAAATAAATTCAACAAGCCTTTGCTACTGTGTTCTTAGGGTTTCACTCTGAATGAGTGCAGTGTTTCCAGTTGATTTGGCCTACAATATCTTCTCTTCAGTTCTTCCTTATCTCTCAGCGTCGATCGCCGATTTCCCATGTTCGTAATATTCCTCAATCTTTCCAACGTCGTTAAGGAATCAAGTTGCATAATTGGGCCGCCCGCCGGAAGGCTTGCGATTTCCTCTTATTGTGTACTATCAATTTTTCAGGCAAAATCGACGAATTGCGTTTAAAGGTAAATTTTCGTCGAATTTCTTCCCATTGGAGTTCGACCTTTAAGCACTTTGCTTTTATTTTGTTCTGGAACTCAAAATTAAAGTTGACGGAAGAACATTTTTGTTGGCCAGCAACGATTTTTTATTGGGTTCTTATTTCATTAAGATTTTTCCGTTGTGCAGTTTCTGACCTCCCATTCCGCACTTGATATGCATTCATTTGGTTTACTTTGGAAATGACAAATCGAAGTTTAGTGTGGAGCGTTGTGAAGAAATGTTTCACGTTTGGCATCATAGGCATTACGGTTTCAGATCGTTATGCGAGTGTTGTCCATCTCCGGGGCGCTTCAATGTCTCCCACATTTAATCCTCGGCCGACTGCTCTGGCAGGACCAGTTAGTGGTAATTTTTTAAACGTTGCATATTTGCTGTAGCGAGAAATTCATATCATCTGATACTTGGGCTTGGTTTCAGGTGACTTCGTGCTGGTTGAGAAATTTTGTCTTGAGAAATACAATTTTTCTCCTGGTGATGTGATTGTTTACCGGTAAGTTTCCCTCCGTTGCTATTATAGTCGTCTGTGTTGTCTTGTTCTGGACGTTTATTTCGTGTTTTCTGGTATTAAGTTGATTTAATTTCTCTTTTATGAATCATTGGTCAAACTGCTGTAATAACCTCATAAGGTTATGAGTTTAATTCATGGTGGCTACTAATCTTGAAATTAGTTTCCTACGAGTTAACTTACGTCCATATATGGTAGGATCAAGAGGTACGTTCGGTGGGAATAGTCTTTGCTTGGACAATCATGGGTATCCAAAAAGAAACTTTTATCGGATGATGAAGGCTGCTCTAGATTAAGAAAGGCAATGGCCTATATAAGCCCTACATTATTCTCCATCTTCCTCTCGTTCAAATTGTATAACAATAGTCTAGTGTATCGTATGTAGATAGTCTTGCTTGATTGCGCTGTTTGGAACTTAAAAAGTGTGGGCTAGATAATTAGGGGGTGTTTGTTTTTGACTTTTATGAGCTGTTAAAATGAGTTTTAAATCTTCTTTAAAAACCTCATCCAATTGAGCTATTACTACAATTTCTTCTTCATAATCACTCAAAATAACCCTTTTTTTAATGTCTCAAATAAACACTCTTACAATTATTCATCCAAACACCCCCTTAAGATTTGGATTGGCTTATCTTTATTGACTTTTGACCATTAGTTTGTAAGCCCATTTGGCATTAATCATCACTCGCATTGTGGAGAAGTCACGTTTAGTCTCCTACTTATTTTTTACTTCCCAAGGCGATACCTACGAAGAATAAAGATAAACAAAGAACTAAAAATAAGAAAAGGTCAACTCCGTGCTTAATTATGGAATGGTTACTCTTTAGAATCCACCCCATGATTAGGGTTGGGTTAGACCCAAGTGTGGAGGCATTAAATTGGTGGGATAGGGGTTGGATTTTTGGTATAAGACATTTAAGGATGGGAAGAGACCTTGGGAGGAGTGGTCGTTATCAATGTTTTAACAAGCCTAAGGCGCACTAAGGTGCAATGGCCTTCTGTAGTCTGAGACACAAGGCGCACTAAAAGGCACGGGCTTAAGGTGCACTATAAAAAAAAAAATTATATATAATATATTTGAATCTACGCACAATCAAAACATTTTTCATGGAAAAAAATGAAGTTTTAACGAAGAATAATATACTAAACAAACATAAGAGTCAAATATTGACCTCCATTTCATGGGAAGAAATGAAGTTTAACTAAGAAAAATATATAAAACATACATAAACTCAACTATAAACCTTCATTACATAGAAAGAAATGAAGTTTTTTTAATCAAGAATAATATATAAACACACATAAATGATTCAAGACATTTTGATACCTTAAAAAATTTATCTCGCGCTTCGAATGACCTAGTACAGAGATCTCACTGCTCCTAGGAAAAATAGTAAATAAAACACAAAAAACACAAAAGCCCACGAGACCTGCCTCATGGCTTCACCAAAGGTATGTGCCTTACTAAGCGAAAGGCGAGGCGCATGAGTTGCGCCTTGCGCCTTAAGTGCGCCTTTTAAAACACTACTTGTTATGATTTTTGTAATTACCCCTATGCCTTATTATTTGAACTGGAAGCCCTTTTGTTATAAAACTTTTAACTAATTGGTTGGCTTCTCTTAGTGGGCTGTTTTTTGTATGCCCTTTTTGTGTTATTTCAATTTCTCTCAATGAAAGTTCAATTTTTCATGGAAAATTGGTTATTCTGTGAGAAAGAAATGAATAAGGATTATATTTACCAAGTCATAGTTTAATTATTCTGAATTAATGGGTAGCATAGTGATCCGTCTTGCTCTCGAAGTGTGATAGTATTGGGATGTACTTGTAAGTGACTGAAAGCATGGTAAGAGAGTGTAAGATGGACATTAAGGTATTTCCTGTCATTTCATGCAGGGTTAAGAGTTTCAGAAAAGTAAGGATTAAATCTAAAAATAATTCAGAACCTAGTGAACAGAAGATGTGTTCTGATCCCTCTCCCCAGGAAAAAGCTTTTCTCGTGTGTAGAGATGCAGACCAAGCAAGATTCTTGAGTTTAAATTAAGGCTGGGTTGTTGCCTACCCGTTGAGTTTTATCTAAAGGTTTAAAGATGGAACAAGGAACTCGTTGAAGCATGGACGATGTTCCATCTTGTGGAAGGTGGTTTAGAATCTTTAGATAGAATTAAAAGTTTCCCTCCAAAGCTACCCTAGTTTTCTTTGTACTTTGAATATCAATGAAAAAGTTCAGTTTCTTCTTTTTTAAAAATATTAAATTTATCCATATCTAATGGTGAGTAAATTGCTTATATATTTTCTTGAATTTGAAGCGAAGTTGAGATCATATAATGTCTTCCTTTCATTTATATTATATTTTTAACTGACGTCAGGCAGATTACCACTTTTGCATCCTCTTTCTGATATCTAATATGTGAAATGTTTATGATCCACACTGATTCGTTATAACTTTACTCTCAATTTGTATAAAATTTACCATATTGCAGCTCCCCTAGTAATTACAAGGAGAAACATGTGAAAAGAATTATTGCCTTGCCAGGAGATTGGGTTGGAACTCGCCAAACATATGATGTTGTAAAGGTTCCAGAAGGACATTGTTGGGTTGAAGGTGATAATGCAGAATGCAGCATGGACTCGAGATCTTTTGGCCCGGTAAGATACCGGTCTATTATAGTTAACATTCTGTTTATTTGGGGTGTTCCGCTTTGAGTTGCTACCAGATTTAATGTGGATGGGAAGTCTCAATGAGATCTTTAATCATTATTCTAATTATTTTTGGGACTAATAAACACAGGCGAAAATATCATTATACTTCTTGAATTCTTATAACTGAGATCTCATTATGAAAATATATGTATAGACTTTTCTTGACATATTTTACTGCAAGTATGCGAGTTTTGTGTGCTGGAACTTCTCTTTATGCTTATGTTTCACAACATTCTCAAGACAGCCTGACTTAAGTAAGCCTTTTGTTTGCAGATACCAATGGGTTTGATCCAAGGGAGGGTGTCACATATTGTATGGCCACCTCGAAGAATTGGTGCTGTTGAGAGAAAATATCCTCAGGGGAGAATCAAGTCCTTCTAATTCTACTAAAATTAAAGGTAGAGAGAACCAGTTTTCCATACTCAACCTGAGTTTGTAGTCTCTTACTCTGAAATTTTCGATAACTCGAGGCTTTTCCTGCAGCGATTTTTATTCATCATTTTCATTAATGATATACTTATTTCTATATAACATACATCCATTCTTTTACATTCTTGGGGTATTTTCATTGTAATGGCCCATATTTTAGAATTGTGGCTAACATATTTCTGTAATTTGTGTTGGACAATCTACTGTGGCCAACGCTGCAGGCCTGGTTTTAAATAAATTCCTCGGAGATTATGAAGAATAACTAGAAAAATGGCAGTCAGAATGTAAAATGACTGAAAAATTAGAGATAGTTAGAACTATGGCTATCTTGGTTCTAGTCGTTCAATTGTAACCAACATTTTAATCACGATTATATTTATCTAATATTATTGACAAGTTTTATAGGAAGGAGGAGGAGGCAATGGAAAGACTAAATTTGAAGCTTCCCTTGAAAATGAGGGTTTGTGTATTTTTTTTGGAGTCGTAAGGCAACGTTAGGATCTAACAGTTATTTATTTATACGCCACTCAGCAAGTCAACACGATAATTTATGGATATCATCCAATGTTTTAAAAGTTGTTTGAGGCATAGGCTAAAACTAGAGAGGCAAAAGGTAGTACGTCTTTACTTTTTGTCTGTGGTGGTGTATGTTACAAGTTTAAAATAGCTAAAGTTATAAAGGTGGGAAGGTGAAGTGGCTATTCTAAATGAAAAGATAGTCATGTGGAAGAATGAGTAAAATAAGAGTTGAATGCATCAAATACAAAGTTTGATTATGGATATCTATTATATTTCATAACACTCCCCTTAGATATCCATAAGCCTCATTAAAAACCTTGTTAGGAAAACTCAATGGAAAAAAAACCTTAGTCAAGGCAAAAAGAGTGTTGTGACTTTTACTCCCTCTTATAAAAACATTACTAGAGATCTCTGAGCCGCCGCATTCCATATTATACACCAACTTCTCAAATGTTGGAGTAGGTGATACTTTTGTAAATAAGTCAGCCAAATTTTCTTGATGTCACCTAATCTCCTCTTATGTATCATCCCTTGATTTATGTTATACATGATGTATTGTCTTCATATATTGTTATTGGAATGTCTTTGGTACATTGCAAGTCGCAAGTTTACCGAATGTGTTGAGACATTGACCTCAACCATACACATTCTCAGCTAGCCTCAAGAATTGCAGTAACTTATGCATAATTTGAAGAAGTGACCGTAATGGTTTGCTTCATGGGTCTCCACGATATAGTTGTTCCTTCACATGTGAATATGTAACCGGTTTGATATTTAGCTTTACGAGGATGAGATAAATATTCAACATATGTTTAACTTCATCCCAATGCTTTTTTGCAGGGGAAGAACTATATCTAGCAAACGTTATATTAGGTCGTGTATTGTTGGCAAGATACATCAATAAACCTATCGCACTGAGATATGGTACTTCAAGACCTACTAGTTCTTCATTATCTTCTCGATGTCGAAATACGTCCTTATTTTGATCTAGTGATCAAACTACCATTTTAATGTTTAATGGATGTGCTTTGTCCATGTAAAATATATTCAAAATATTTTCTACATAAGTTGACTGATAATAAATATTTCATCGGCTAGATGCTCAATTTGTAGGCCAAGACAAAACTTTGTTTTACCAAGATCTTTCATTTTTTTTTTAAGATATTCAATTGCCTTTAAAAGCTCTTTTGGAGTTTGGATTATATTCAAGTCATCAACATATACAACAATAATAACAAACTTTGATTATGATTTCTTTATAAATATGCACAGACAAATTGGATTATTTTTATATCATTCTTTCAACAAATATTTATTGAGGGGATCATACCACATTCGTTCGGATTGTTTGTCCATATAAAGATCTCTGCACTATAATGAAATATAATTCTCTTGAATTTAATTTATATGATTCATGTTCTTTAATCCTCCTGGGATTTTCATATAAATATTATTATCTAGAGATCCATATAAATATGTTGTAACTATATTCATTAGATACATGTCAAGTTTTTCAAATATAGTCATGCTAATCAGATATCTCAATATTATTGCATCCACCACTGGAGAATATGTCTTGTCATAGTCAATATCAGGCCTTTGCGAGAATCCTCGAGCAATAAGTCTCACTTTGTATCTTGTGACTTCGTTTTTTTCATTTCTTTTATGTACAAATACCCACTTGTAACCAACAATTTTTACACTTTTAAGTGTACGAACTACTGGTCCAAAATCTTCACGTTTTTTAAAGTGATTGTAATTCTATTTAGATTACTTCATTCTACTTTAGTAAATCATTTATGTGTCGACATTCTTCGACGGATCTATATTGAGAATCCTCATTTTCATAAATAATATCAAGAACAATAATATAACTCAGAATGTTGTTATAACTCGCCAGTTTCATTACATTTTTTCATATAAAGATATAACTTATCGAGATTTATTTATAAATATCAACATATACTTGTAAGTATTTCTTTTCACTAGACAAATTTTAGGTTTCCCGTGGAAATCCATATTCTTGAGAAGTTTTATCTTTGGAACTCGTTACTCTACTATGCTTCGAGCATGAGGTAATTTATTAGTTCTGACAACTTGTATTATCAATTCTTGATGATGATGCATTTGCATATCAACCATTTTCTCAATGTCTCAAAATGCATCTGGCATTTGATTTGAAATTAATCGTTCTTTGAACTTCTAGTTCACACTAATCCGTATAAGATTTAAATAAGATAGTATACAATTTATGTTTCCAACTTTTCTCAATTCTTCCCCTAATGTTGAAATATTTATCTCATTAATATGAATTAGCAAAATTGTGGAGCAAACTGTAACAACCCAAGATTTGTGGATTGAAAATAATTATTATTATGTTTGTTTAATTCGAAAATTAAAGGACTAAATTGGACAACTTTGTCCATTGAAAGTTATAATTGGACTTAAGGAAGCAAGGGCAAAAAGGTCTTTTCAAGAAATTCAGTTCAAAATTGGAGTTTTGGTCAACATGGGCATTTTAGTAATTTTTTCCACAAAAGGACAAAATAGGCTAAAAAACGAAATAGGAAAAGGACCAGGAGTAATCATTGGGTTATAAATACCCAATGTACAAAAATCAAAAACCCTAATCATTTGGTCATCATTGGCCGTCAGAGCACGAGGAGGTTGATTTCAGCACTGCACAGATCCAGAGGCGCCGACACCAGCAATTTTCGTACAGCCGCCACATTATTTTCATTATCGCCGCCATTGCAGTTCGTGCATCCAACCTAGAGGATCCACGTGTCGTCGACTGACTCGCTCCCGCGTTCGAGGAAGGGAACCGATTGGACCACGTCGGCACGTGTCAATACCGCAAGCGAGCCTAACAGCGGCCGCCTCATCGCAGCCAATCACCGCCCGCCTCCGCGTTCGCGAATCAGAAGTGTCGCCTCTGTCTACCACTCGATCACGCACACGTGTCATGCCAGCAGAGGGTTGTCAGCGCCGATTGCAGGTTCAGATTGGGTGAGCTTTTTCCGAGCCGGTTGTGTGCGCCGAAGCAAGCAGCGCTTAACCCGAGCTTAGCCGCGCACGCCGAACATGTTTCTAGTTGCGATCGAGCCTAGCCGCGTTTGCCAATCCGGGTTTGGCTCTGATACCACTTGTAATGCTCGTGGTTAGGAGAGGTACATGAATGAACTGAGTCGACATCCGAATGAGAGTGATCTTGGGAGATATAGTCTCATGGTTAAGAAAGGCTTAAGAGAATTGATTCAATAAATGTTTGTGTATTGTCATTGATTAATCTAGTTTATATTAACGTGATATGACTCTTTATCTGTTAAAGTATACATATATCTAAAATCATGAATTTCAGGTTCTTTAAAAATTAGTATACATTTCTTTGAAAATTATATCAATTGTAAACTTTGCTCTTGTAAGCAAAATATATTTATAATATCAAAAATTTTATTCAAGCAATCTATTCGACTTAATATTATATTGAAATTTGAATATAATATTGTCAATTTCGACTAATTTAACTTCCCGGTTTGTTCCCAGGTAGAGATGTTTCATTTCTGTCAACTTAAATACTTCAACAGAGGCAGAACAACCGTTAGACAAAGTTAAGAATAATCAAATTTAGTTTATATGCTAAAACTACCAAATATGTCATATTTAAGAGGTAAAAAAATATCTCTTTAGGAGGCTAACAAATATCTCCTCATGGAGACTCAAACAAATTTGAAAAATTTACTTCCGCACATTATTTCTATTTCATTATTCAATATTACTATAATAACTTATTGTTATATAATTAAGCAACTACAGGTACATAAGTATCAAAGTGATAAATATTTCTCGATTTAAGAATTGGCACCTGCTGATGCATTTAATTATGAACAATTCTCGATTTCAAATCATGTAACTTCATTACAATAATATAAAATTCAAGGCAACTTTCGAGTGTATCAAATAAAAAAAAAAAAAACTATTATGAGATAGGAATGACTAATCACATGTTTATCAAAAAAAAAAAAAAAAATTTTTAGATAAGTCAAACTTATATGTACATATATCATGCTTTGAATTTCATGATGATAATTCAAATACATAATATCAAAACATAAATCAATTATCAAATATTCACGAATCTAATAATTCATTTAAGAAATTAATGATCTTTAATTTCTAAATATTTTGTATAACTTTTAAATCGTTAAATATTAATTAACTTAATCTTATTAAAAAAAACATCTTAATAATTATGTATTATGAATACAAGAATTATATTTAAATATTTCATACGTGTGATCTGCTTAAATTACATGTGACTAATTTTAATCATAAAACAAAATATATTTTCTGACAAAATATTTAAAGCATATATTATAAACAAAAATTAGCATAAATACTAACAAAACTAAATAAATATAAAACATATGGTATTAGAGAGATTGAACTCATGACATCGTGATAAATAAGATGTGAATTATATTTTTGTTATATTAACAAACACTTTAAATCTAAGGTTTATGCATATATTTTACATATTGATAGTTTTAATGAAATATATAAGACATGCTAAATATTAATTATAATATTACTAGATATTTAAACCATTATATAATTTAAAATCAATACAATCATAAAATATGTCACTTACTTGCGATCATTAGATGACGTCAACAACCGAGTGGCGGACTTGTTGGCCAGTCAGAAGGTGGTGCCTAACTCTTTATCTCTGTGTTTGGGTGGCCCTTTTTTGGACTGTAATCATAGTAGTGTGGTGTGGAGTGAGCATCTCCCGATGGAGGTGTTCGCGTCTTTGTTGTTTGAGATTCCTGGATTCTCTGGTTTTCCTTAATGTTATAGTGCTGTTTTCAAAAAAAAAAAAAAGAAAAAAAGTGTTAGAGCTAATTAATGGATAAAGGGTTGAAATATGAGTTCTAACACACAAAAATGAGTTCCAAACCCAATTGAAAACGTAAAATTGCTCTTAAACATACACAACACCGTCGCCCAACCCTCCTCTCTTTTCCTTCCACATCCCTTATTTGTTGGCACCATTTTGTTCATCCTCATTGCTCTTCCTTATTTTCCTAATTTATTTAATACCTTAAGTAAATCTAATCCACTTGCATTCCTTTTCATTCATTAATATCCTAATGTTAAATACACTTCCCATTTTCTTTTTTTTTCTTTTTTTTTAAATATCCTAATTATTTAACATAAGTAATTTCCAAGAAAGCACCTCACTAATTCACAACTAAAAAAAATCACTAATCATACCTACAATCTTTTAGGTATTATAATCATACTACAAGATTGAACACCTTCGGCGACGGAACTTTCCGTCGCCTTAGGCCAGAAATTCCGTCGCTTTAGGCTAAGGCGACGCAAAAGCTCCGTCGCCAGTTCCGTCGCCTTAGCCTATGGTGACGCAAAAGCACTCCGTCGTTTTTTTTTGTCTCCATCGGCGACGGAATAAGCCTCAGTCGCCTAAACCTCGTCACCTTCGGCGACGGAGCTTCTGCGTCACCTTAGATTTGCTCATCTACGGCGACGGAGGCCTACTCCGTCGCCTTAGCTTTGCTCGTCTACGGCGACGGAGGCTTTTCCGTCGCCTTAGGGGTTTTTTTTTTTTTAAACCAATTATTTTGTTTGTGATTCCGTTTTTTAAAATAAAATATAATTGCAAAATCGAAAGACA